>CM064578.1:4366340-4584728 GCA_032716605.1 Paralithodes platypus | reverse complement strand
CTTTATACTGAGAAAATAGTCTGTACGCCTTACCCCGTAGCCTAAACTCCCGGTCTAGGTGAGCAGTGGAAGGTGTAGAGAACGGATCTTTAAGCTCACATAGATTAATTTTAGGGGCAGCTAAAAAGGCAAAGAGAGCAGAGGGAACTCCGCCGGCAGAGTATACTGGGAGAGAGAACCAACAATGGCTCTCTTGTGGAATTTGGTGTGAAGCTTTAGAAGTGAATGTGGTTGCAAAGTGTTGCGCCTCAACTTCCCAGTCCACCCAAGGTCCCGAACCCAATTGCTCCACCTTCAAAACTGGATTTGCGGCTGAGTCAGTAAATGTCTTTAATCCCAACTCAGGGGTTAGAGCTGACAGTGCTTTGATATCATTGAATCCATCATGTTTTGTCCAGTCCGAAAACAGTTTTGAAGCTGATGCAGGGGGTAGGGCAGGTGTAGAAGAATATACAAAATAGTCATGAGTATAATAGTTGGAGATGGCCTAAATACTAACATCAAGTACATTTCCCAGCATATCAAGAGCCCTTAACTTCCTAGATTTATTTCCGTGGATTACCCACTCTCGTGGTACCGGAAGCTCCCCTGACATAGTGGACTGTGCTGCCTCTGGCTTTGTTGGTACCAGTGATACCCACGAATCGTCTGGCCCGTATAAGAGAGGCATAGCCCCTTTTCTGACCGGGGCTTTGTCTAATGGGGGAGGATTTACGTCTGCTACTACTCGCACATTGGAAGTAGTTAGTGCCGCCGAAGTTGGCCTAGTAACAATAGTAGGTGATACAAGGGGAGTGAGCGGAGTTTGTGTCAAAGTAACGGAAGTAGCCAGAGGTCGGACAGTCGATGTTGGCGTGGGAGCTTCTCCATCTCACTGTCCTTCTCCATTGCACTGTTCTCTTCCATCTCACTGTCCTTCTCCACCTCACTCCCCTTCTCCACCTCACTGTTCTTCCCCATCTCACTGTCCTTCTCCATTGCACTGTTCTCTTCCATCTCACTGTCCTTCTCCACCTCACTCCCCTTCTCCACCTCACTGTTCTCCATCTCACTGTCCTTTTCCATTGCACTGTTCTCTTCCATCTTCTCCATCTCACTGTTCTTCTCCATCTCACTGTCCTTCTCCATTGCACTGTTCTCTTCCATCTCACTGTCCTTCTCCACCTCACTCCCCTTCTCCACCTCACTGTTCTTCTCCATCTCACTGTCCTTCTCCATTGCACTGTTCTCTTCCATCTCACTGTCCTTCTCAACCTTACTCCCCTTCTCCACCTCACTGTCCTTCTCCATCACACTGTTCTTCGCCACCTCACTGTTCTTCACACCCCCACTTTTCTTCGGACCATGTCCCTTACCGTTCATAGGACCCCTACCCTTACCCTCAGGCATCACCATCACATCATCAATGTCACTATCTAGGTCCATCGATATATTTGACCATGGGATCGTGTCAGCTGTACTGAGGGAGGTCGATGCAAGGGAGGAGGTCGATGTAAGGGAGGAGATCGATGCAACTGAGACTGAACTGGCAGCAGAGGAGGTTCGAGGTCTGGTTGCTAGTGGTGTTGGAGTGAAGAAGGAACTAATCTTTCGTTGTTTCTTGCTGTCCAGGTAGGCGTTCTGCACAGTAAAGCGGCCACTTCGAAGGGGCTCATAGAGAAAAGTTAACTTAGGATCCATTTCCTGCGACAGGTATTTAAGAATGGTATCTAATGAATCCAAGACACTGGCTAGGCTGACCTTTCCCTCACCAGTTTCTGCTGCTTCTTCGTCTTCGATTGGCTCTTCCTCTACAGAGCCACCGAGCACCTCTGCAGCAATTTCTTCATCAATCCTGTGCTCATGACCTGGTAGATAGACATCTTGCTGTATCCAGTCCTCCACCTCTGCCTCTGGAAGGACACCCTGGTTGGCCTGCTGGAATAGGTTGCGAAAATCCCCTGCCTTGAACCCAATGAAGCCATTATCGTTGGTTTTGGGGATATCAAGCAGCTTATACCATCCGTTCTTTAGTGTGTTAAAGGAGACTTCTTTCCAAGCTTCTGCCCAGTTGTATATACAATCACGGAGAGTGTACTTCTTTAAATTTTGAAGTTTTCTTGCCTCGTTCATCCATGTAGCCCTACTCGTCCATCCCATCCTCAACTATGACAAGACACTGTTCTTGAAATTTCCTCTTGTATCGCCTCTTACAACTCTCGATGATACCCTGGTCCATGGGCTGGATAACACTGGTTGAGTTAGGGGGCAAATACATGGTTTTTATTTTACCATTCGAGCTCTCCAACTTAGAGGTACACGGATGTGTAGGTGCGTTATCCAGCAGGAGGATTGCAATAGCTTCGTCAGGAGGGATACCATAGATCCTATGCTGGAAAGATCGAACTGCCGGAACAAAAGGTCCATGGAACACTTCCTCTGTGATGCGCTGGTTGAACTAAGCACTCTTGGCCCCATAGTAATCTACAGGCAACTGGTTTGTCTTCATTAAATCCTTGAGGATTCTTGGTTTCTGGGATTTTCCCACAACAGTTGGTGTGAGGCGGTGACTCCCATCAGCGTTAGCGCAACATAACAAAGAAATGCGCTCCTTGACAGTACAGTCTTATGTCCGGGAGTCGACTTCAACTCGTGGTACGCCTGGATCTTAGTAGGAAGAGACCGCCAATACAGTCTCGTTTCATCTCTGGAATAACTGCAAATGTTCATTGGTCATAATCTTCTAAGGGTGCTCAGTAAACAGACCGATCGCAGCTCTGTCAGCACTCAAGATTTTGCCACAAACACTCCTGTTAGACAGACCATGGCGCTTCCTGAATCGCCACAGCCAACCTTCACTACACTTGAAATTGGGGTGATCAAGATGGCCAGCAAGCCTCTCTGCGGCGTGCTGTATCTCTATCCCTCTAACTGGCACACCTTCTGCTCGTAACTGCTGGTACCACTTGATGACTGCTGCGTCGATATCAGGGAAAGGCAACTTAGCTTTCCTGAATATCTTTGATGAGGCTGGGCCATGAATAAGGGCGGCACCGTGCTGTCGGATCTTTTCCTTATTACGAATAAAATCGTAAACAGTAGACTTTTCAAGCTCATACTTCTCCTGTAAGGCTTTGGCTTTCATACCACCATCATGGTCCTTTACCATCTGCAGCTTCGTCTCCAGAGATACGGATGTCACTTTACGCTTCACTTTAGCCTTGGGAGGCATAATGGCGGACCAAGGGATGCGTTGAGCACGAGAGAAACAAGAGGACTGAGGATGATAAAGGCGGGAGAGGAGGGTGAGTCAGGGTAAACAAAGAGGGGGGGGGGGGGGGGGGGGACGGAGGATACGGGGGGAGTGGTTGTTACGGAGACTCGACGCATGAGGGTGTCCGCGGCTTGGGCATGACGCCACGGACATCTCGGAATTTTCTGATATGTTCCGAGTTGTGAGGTGACCTGTCCGACAGACCGCATGGGCCCTCGGAGTTTTACCCTTATATCTCTGAATTTCCGAGATTTATGACCACCTATCAGACAAGCCACGGTGGTCCCTCGGATACAAATCGTAGATCTCAAAATTTTGCCGAGATATACAGGGACATCTCCGAGAGGCCGATGCTATTCCGAGAAGTACGGGTTTCCGACTAACAAGAGTCCGAGATAGCGGGGGTTTACTGTATCACCATTTTCGACCAACCCGTAATTCTCACGACTTTATTGTAAAAATCGGTATTTTGCTTGTGCATTAGTTTCAGACCTTAACCCCTCAGACCCGGTTGGGCTCTGAGGCATCCATAAAATACACCGCCGCGGAACCCGGAAGGGCTCTGAGGCACCGGCAGCTTGAAAGCCTGTAAGCTTGTTTTGAAAGCCGTCCATCCGACGCATGTAAACAACAGCCGGTTGGACCGACGCCGCGCATCTCCGACCACAAGAAGGAGAGGCGTCCTTGTCGTGTGTGCCTGTATGTTATTGTTAAGTAGTGAAAAGTAATGATAAGTGGCTATCGCCACAAAGTTATCTCCACGGAAATCGTCATCACAACTGAACCAGTTGACTTAGAGAGCTCTAATCAACGCTATTCTACAGGTACGAAACACATCCACGCTTGGGGATGCGCGGGAATGCGGAAGCAGTCAAAATAACAAAGATACGGTAGCCTAGGCGTAGACGTTTTTCGGCCAAAACCCCCGGGTTTCGGTATGGAATACATAGCCGGGTCTGATGGGTTAAGGAAACGGACAAGGCCATTTTGAAACCCCGCCAGTTTAGCTGGATATCGTGTACAGGCAGGGAAGCCTTGCATTATGGGAATATTTAAGAAGTTTTGAGGTCCGTCATGAGCGGTAGGTCGGCTGTTTGTACTCCACAACACGTTCACTATATATATATTATTGATACGAAACTAATATTATAATGTTTAAAACTGGTAAAACATACCTGTATCATGAAGATTCTGAATATGACTGAAGGTGGAAGGGGTGTAAACAAATGAAAGTGTATGAAAAATTAGTTTAGCAAACCCTCGAAGTTGGAGTAACCATTTTACGGCAAAATTAACCGATTGACAACTTTTTCTTACAGTTTCTTACAGTAGATCCTCTGGAAAAAGGCAAACTAGGCCTGTATAGCCACCTCAGTGCCAGTAATTGCACTGCTGCGGACGTTTACGGTGTTGGCGGCGGCGGTAGCAGACGCAACATTTTTACTATTCTGTATTTTTGCTTTATAATTAAACTTCAAATCTTGTCTTCCCCATGCTTTATCAAGATTACTTTCAAACTTCCTTATTGATTCGGAATCGACTACATACTGGGGCAGTGCATTCCACTCATTTACCACTCTATCACAAAATGAGTTCTTTGCCTTTTCAAGCCTATTTCTTTCTTTGTAAATTTTCTTAGAGTGTCCTCTCGTTCTTGTTCCCTCCCGCATCAAGAAGATACCTTCACACACATCCTTATCATATTTTCCTGACAATATCTTAAAAGTCTCTATCATATCCCCTCTCTTTCTCCTATACGCCAGTGTCGGAAGCCCCAGTGTCCTCAACCTCTGCTCATAGCCGGCGTTCTTCAGCGTTCTTGCTAGCTCTCCTCTGCACTTTCTCCACTGCTTCTATATCCTTTACCATATATGGAGCCCACACCTGGTTCGCATATTCCAGGTGCGGCCTAACCAGCGCTGTATAGAGATTCCTGAAGATCTCTTCGTCAAGTGACACAAATGTCCTCCTTATCAGCCCTACAATTCTATTGGCTTTGTTTATCTTTTCCGCTAAATGTTCTGAGAAATTTAACTTATTGTCTATCACTACTCCTATATCCTTTTCTGCATTAACTTCCTCCATCGCTTCATACATACTGTATCCTACCTTGTCTATCTTGCTTGTCCCAATCCACATGTACTTGCATTTTTTTTGGATGAAAAGGCATTAACCAATGTTCAGACCATCCCTTCATGCCCTCCACATCTCCTTGAAGCAAACCCACATCTTCCTTACTCCTCACTCTTCTATACAGCTTAGTGTCATCCGCATACAGGTATATCTCACTTCTATTAGTTATAACTTCAGGTAAGTCGTTGATAAATATAACGAACAGTAGTGGTCCCAACACAGATCCCTGAGGTACCCCACTTGTAATTTCCCTCCACCCCGAGCCTATTCCATTCACCAGTACCCTCTGTCTCCGATCTTTCAGGAAGGCTTCTATCTATTTCACACATTTCTCCCCTATATTATAGCTTCTAACTTTCTCTATTAACCTTTTATGTGGGACCTTATCGAAGGCCTTCATAAAATCGCAATATACCACGTCTATAACATCACCATCCTCCAGAATTTGCATCCAATCATCTACCACCTTAATTAGCTGTAGTACTGTACCGTCGACCTCCCCGGCAAGAATCCGAACTGTCTCCCACTGAAAAGTTGGTTTGATTTCATATGCTCCATTATTCCTTCTCTAATTACCGTTTCCATAAGTTTACACACAACACTTGTCAAACTGACTGGTCTATAATTACCTGGGTAATTTCTCTTTCCCTTCTTAAATATAGCTGTTATGTTCGCCTCTCTCCAGTCCATCGGGATTTGTCCTGTATTAAAAGATACCTCAAATAAAAAATGTAATGGCTCTACAAACATCTCACCTCCTTCCTTTATGATTCTTGGATGTATCCCATCCGGTCCCGGGGACTTACTTCTGTTCATTTTTTCTATAGCCCTTCTTATTCTAGCATGGGAAAACTCTATTAGTTCTAGTTCTAGTGACGGTGCCTGTTTGATGGGAATACTGTAGTAGGCACTGCATCATCCGACTCCACTCTTAGTACCTCCCCAAAGAATTTCCCCAGCACCTCTGCTTTCTCCTTATCAGTTTCTGCTCTATTCCTATCATCCAATTCTCCTATCAGTTCTGGGATACCTAATCTTCATGTTAACTTTTCCTGAATGTACTTCCAGAATATTTTTGGATTATCCTTCAAATTTTTTGCAATCTCTCTCTCCCTCTCCTTGTCTCCCACCTTATTTAATTGTTTATTTTTCTATGTTCCAAATCCACTTCTTTAGCTTCTATACTAGAAGCCCTGTTCTTTTTTAACACTTTTAGTCTATCCAACAATCGTTTCTTTCTTCTTATCAATGTCCAAAGCTTTCTTTTCATTGGTAATTCTGGGTTCGTTCTTTTCCTCAATTTTGTTTTATCCTTATATTCCCTTACTGATACACATTTGGATACAGTATTCTCCAGTTTGACTCTAATATTCCTCCACATTCCTTCAGCGTCTTCACCGTTCAATTATTCCCCCCAGTCAATGTCCAAACACCCTCTCAGCAGCTCATAATCTGCTCTATCATACATGTATATTATTTTATTGCTTCTATTATCCCTCTCTGTTTTAATATTGCAACTAAAACTTATACAGGCATGGTCACTACGACCTATAGGGCTATCCACATTGACATGTTCCACTATATCCTTCTCATTGCTAAAAATCAATTCAAGTACACTCCCCTGCGTCCCATCTCTATATCTTGTCATCTCTGTAATATGTTGCGTTAAAAAATAATCTCTCACTTTCTCTATAAACTTGTTTTCCAGGCTACCCTGTCCCGGAGTAGTACAATTTGCCCAGTTGATCCTTGGCAAATTGAAATCTCCAATCAAAATCTTATATTTGTTCTCTCTATTATCTATTTCCTCCATTGCTTTCAGTAGGTTATCATCCTCTTCCCTACTATTATTTGGGCTTCTATATATAGAGGCAATTAGAATTGACCCACTTGCACATTTTACTTCAATACACAAATACTCACAATACTGCTGTCTCATATCCACCTCATTTACCTTGAGCTCTTTTCTTACATAAATAAACAGTCCTCTTCCAACCTCTGCTCTAATAGCATTCCTCTCATACAACTCAAAACCCTCCAAACTATACTCCACCAGTTCCCTTTCTATTCTAGCATTTTTTGGTCTTACTTCCTGTAAGGCTATGACATCAGGTTTTTCCTCTTCATCCTGCAACCTACATATCATTTCTCTTTTCTTGTCCTGGGTAAACACATCAACATTGCTAAACATAATCCTTAACCCTCCAGACCCGGTTGGGCTCTGAGGCCTCCATAAAAAACACCCCCGCGGAACCCGGAAGGGTGCTGAGGCTCCGGCAGCTTGAAAGCCTGTAAGCTTGGTGTGTGAGGCGTCCGTCCGACGCATGTGAACAAAACCGGCAGGACCGACGCCGCGCATCTCCGACCACAAGAAGGAGCGCGTCGCTTGTTCGTATGTGCCTGTATGTTATTGTTTTCTTACAGTAGATCCTCTGGAAAAAGGCAAACTATGCCTGTGTATCCAGCTCAGTACCAGTCCTTGCACTGCTGCGGTCGTTCACGGTGTTGGCGGCGCCGGTAGCAGACGCAACATTTTTACTATTCTGTATTTTTGTTTTATAATCAAACTTCAAATCTTGTTTTCCCAATGCTTTATCAAGATTACTTTCAAACTCCCTTATTGATTCGGAATCGACTACATACTGGGGCAGTGCGTTCCACTCATTTACCACTCTATCACAAAATGAGTTCTTTGCCTTCTCAAGCCTATTTCTTTCTTTGTAAATTTTCTTAGAGTGTCCTCTCGTTCTTGTTCCCTCCCGCATCAAGAAGATACCTTCACACATCCTCATCGTACTTTCCTGACACTATCTTAAAAGTCTCTATCATATCCCCTCTCTTTCTCCTATATGCCAGTGTCGGAAGCCTCAGTGTCCTCAACCTCTGCTCATAGCCCGCGTTCTTCAACGTTGGTACCAGCTTGCTAGCTCTCCTCTGCACTTTCTCCACTGCTTCTATATCCTTTACCATATATGGAGCCCACACCTGGTTCGCATATTCCAGGTGCGGCCTAACCAGCGCTGTATAGAGATTCCTGAAGATTTCTTCGTCAAGTGACACAAATGTCCTCCTTATCAGCCCTACAATTCTATTGGCTTTGTTTATCTTTTCCGCTAAATGTTCTGAGAAATTTAACTTATTGTCTATCACTACTCCTATATCCTTTTCTGCATTCACTTCCTCCATCGCTTCATACATACTGTATCCTACCTTGTCTATCTTGCTTGTCCCAATCCGCATGTACTTGCATTTTTTTGGATGAAAAGGCATTAACCAATGCTCAGACCATCCCTTCATGCCCTCCACATCTCCTTGAAGCAAACCCATACCTTCCTTACTCCTCACTCTTCTATACAGCTTAGTGTCATCCGCATACAGGTATACCTCACTTCCATTAGTTATAACTTCAGGTAAGTCGTTGATAAATACAGTATAATGAACAGCAGTGGTCCCAACACAGATCCCTGAGGTACCCCACTTGTAATTTCCCTCCACCCCGAGCCTATTCTATTCACCAGTACCCTCTGTCTCCGATCTTTCAGGAAGGCTTCTATCCATTTCACACATTTCTCCCCTATATTATAGCTTCTAACTTTCTCTATTAACCTTTTATGTGGGACCTTATCGAAGGCCTTCATAAAATCGCAATATACCACGTCTATTACATCACCATCTTCTAGAATTTGCATCCAATCATCTACCACCTTAATTAGCTGTAGTACCGTCGACCTCCCCGGCAAGAATCCGAACTGCCTCCCACTGAAAAGTTGGTTTGACTTCATATGATCCATTATTCCTTCTCTAATTACCGTTTCCATAAGTTTACACACAACACTTGTCAAACTGACTGGTCTATAATTCCCTGGGTCATTTCTCTTTCCCTTCTTAAATATAGCTGTTATGTTCGCCTCTCTCCAGTCCATCGGGATTTGTCCTGTATTAAACGATACCTCAAATAACATTTTCAATGGCTCTACTAACATCTCCCCTCCTTCCTTTATGATTCTTGGGTGTATCCCATCCGATCCGGTGACTTCTGTTCATTTTTTCTATAGCCCTTCTTATTCTAGCATGGGAAAACTCTATTAGTTCTAGTGCCGGTGCCTGTTTGATGGGAATAGTTGGCACTGCATCCTCCGACTCCACTGTTAGTACCCCCCCCAAGTATTTCCCCAGCACCTCTGCTTTCTCCTATCAGTCTCCGCTCTACTCCCATCATTCAACCCCCTACCAGCTCTGGGATCCCTACTCTTCTTGTTAACTTTTCCTGAATGTACTTCCAGAATATTTTTGGATTATCCTTCACATTTCTAGCTCGCTCTCTCTCCCTCTCCTTCACCCCCCTCCTTGTTTCCCACCTTATTTTATTGTTTATTTGTCTGCGTTCCAGATCCACTTCTTTAGCTTCTATACTAGACCCCCTGTTCTTTTTTAACAATTTTAATCTTTCCCACAATCGTTTCTTTCTTCTAATCAATATCCAAAGCTTTCTTTTCATTGGCAATTCTGGGTTAGTTCTTTTCCTCAATTTTGTTTTATCCTTATTATAGGTTTGACTCCTGTAAGGAGATAAAGAAAACCTAATATTTAGTAGTGGCCCCGTAATCATTGACGAACATGCCTATTACATAAGGCATCCTCTTCAAACACTAATCCGCCGTAGTTTGAATCTACCGCGCAGAGCATTTAAAAACTGAGGAGCCTTCATCATGAGCGCACGCGACCTCACTCATGGCTTCAGTCATTATGAATTGGGTTCTCACTACGAAAAAACTTCGTAAAAAATAAAAACAAAAAGAAAATAAGAATAACTATCCAATAAGCTTTCCATCATATCGTGGATGTACTTGTGTGGATTTCTGACCAGACGCTGAATCAGGCGTCATTCCTCCTTCACTGACATATCAAGTAAACCAAAATCCTTAATACATCAACGAATGGGAAGGGGACGGTCGGGAGGGCCCCAGTCGTCAATGATTACGGGGCCACTACTAAATATTAGGTTTTCTTTATCTCCTTACAGGAGTCAAACCTATAATTTATTAGTGGCCCCTCCATCATTGACGAACATGCCTGATATCTAAGACTGGAGGGGGACATTCGTAATCATATCATAACTCTAGAAAAGCAGATAATAAAAACAACCACATAGTATTCTTACTTTTTGAAAAATGTATTTAATACGGCGTAGGCCGGAAATATACAAGAAAAAGGGGTTCAGGCAGGTGCGTGCTTCAAAGAAGCCTGCCCGACAAAAATGGGTAACCCTGAAGATTCTGAACACAGATCTGTAGTTACAAAAGGCACCCCACTCAACGAGTGGTGACAAAAATAATAAGTTATAAGTTTATATGTGCACATCATAAACCCCAAAATACATGTGGAGATCAATTGCCAATGAACTCCATTGAACTAATATTACATTGCTTTCGCAGCTAAAACTACTATAACAACACCGTTGTTTTGTACTAAACCTTGTACTAGCACAAATTCTCGCAGAGAAATTTTCATATCACATTTTAACCTTAAATTGTATCACAGCTCTCATACTCCGGCGGGGTCTAGGGTGTCCTATGTCAACTGACTGCCCCCCCTTCCGTGAAAATAAACATAAGTGACTGCAGGGCCACCTAGACCCTCTGCCTTAAAGCTATACATGGTAAGGAAGGTTTGTCTAGAGCAACTGACAAGTATCTAGAGAGAAACGTATGATTAGACGCCCACAACTGTGTGGACGCAATATCTTCAACTGAAAAGTTTTTCAGGAAACGTAAAGAGGCCGCCCACTTGCGTAAATCGTGGGCCCTACCCACAACGCCGGGATTACTCTCTTTAATGACTTCTACCAGAAGAGAGGCTAATCGCCGTTTAAGTAAGCGTTTACCCGTACTCGCTACCCATAAAGCACCTTGGGGGTTTTGAGGAGCTATTCTCAAATATTTGGTTAGAGCTTGCACTGGACATAAATTATGATGCACCTTTCCCCTTTTTAACGCCGGCACCGTGAACTCAGAAAACACGTGTGCACTATGCTCATTCTTGGCTACAAACGCCGGGGAGGGTGCAATGGAAATTGAATCATTAAGTCTACCAAACCTAAGACAATTAGGTGTGTTGCTCATCGCCGCCAGCTCAGACACTCTGTTTCCGGTGGCCAAAGCCAAAAGGAAAACTGCCTTCTTTAAGATTAAAGCAAAGTCTGCAGTATTTTGATACAGACGAGAATGAAGTAAAGACAAAGCTTTGTCCAGAGACCAAGTAGGCATGAGCTGACGGGGAGGTGGGCGGAGTTTAAAACACGCTCTCATAAATCCTGTTTCCTCCGCCACCGGTATGGATAGACCTGTAAGGTCGAAAAAGGGCACTCTAATCGCAGTTAAGTGATTCTTCAAAGTTACCACAGATAAACGTTTCTGCTCAAACAGATAGTTCAAGTAATTAAAAACCAATGCCACTGAGGGTACAGTTTGTTCCGTTCTAACAATCCAAGAAGTAAAAGCTTTCCAATGTGATTGATATTGTCGCTTAGTAGACTGAGTATATTGATTGAGCAATTTATTGGTCACATCCCTACCGTATGGTGCTAGCCACTTGGCCTCCTGAATGTCCATAATGCAAAAGTCAGCGAGGTCGCTAGGTTGCCAATCGTGTCTAAGTGGAAGTACCCGACCGGGAGCGATACCGGGTCCGGGCACCACATTATTAATTGCTGGTACCACACCTGCGCCGGCCACAGGGGCGCGATTAGCGAGACTAAGCCTCGATAAACTCGTAGTTTGTTCACTACGTGGCACATTAGTGACGCATCTGGCGGCGGAAACAGATAGATGGAGCTCCATCTGTTCCAGTCTGTCACTAGGGCGTCTGGCCCCCCTGCCGGCGTTATCGCCCGGCGGGTGAGGTATAGAGGGAGCTTGTGAGTCTCGTCGGACGCAAAAAGATCCACTTGTGGATGGGAGAGCTCCGCAATCATTAGGTCGAAAATGGGTTGCTTGAGCTCCCATTCTACTGTCGTGCTCTGTCTCCGGGACAGAGCGTCTGCCCAGACGTTCGCTACGCCTGGGAGATAAGATGCGTGAAGATAAATATCTAGACTGCTGGCTAGAACAAAAATCTCTTCCGACACGAGTAGCAACTTCCTTGACCTCGTTGACCCTTGTTTCTGAATACAGTGAACTGCATTCAGATTGTCCATTCTGAAGGCCACCGACTTGCCCCGTAACGCCGGGCCGTGAGCCTGAAGGAAATACAAGGGGACTAGTAACTCTTTGACATTTATGTGAGAGATTTCTAAGTGGGACCAAAGCCCCTGACCCTGGTGCCCCTGATTTGACTGAAATCCCCACCCTATGGTGCCCGACGCATCCGTGTCTACCCATACCGTTGGAGGAGGAGAGGTCCATGACATGATTGAGTGCAATGTTTCCCTCTTCGCCCAGACCGCTAGTAAGGTGTGGATTAATTTTGGTATGGGCCCTAATTTTCCCGCCGGTAAGAGTGGGAAATATTTGTTGCCTTCCAATATTAATCGTTTTACTTTCAACCGGCCCAACTTGACAGTTAGCTGAATCCAGTTGAGAGAGCCGACCAGAGACTCCCAGACTCTTCGTGTCGTAGTCAGACTGTGAAGAAACCTGAACAGTTTCCTGCGAAACCTGTTGCGATTGTCCACACTCTGACTCAGAGTGAGAGCGGCGGTGTCCCAGACCAGCCCTATCCACTGAATTACTCTTGAGGGAACAAGGTTTGACTTTACCAGATTTACCTTGAAGCCTAGAGTTTTGACATGATTTAAAATGATATTGACATGTTTTATGCATAATTGTTGTGTCTCTGCCACCACCAGCCAGTCGTCTAGATACCACAACACTCTGATTCCCTGTTTTAACAACGGCATCAGGGCTTGCCGGACTAGTTTCGTGAATACTCGAGGTGCTAGGTTCAAACCGAACGGCATCCTCTGAAAAACAAAATTTTGGTGCCTGATCCTCAAGGCCAGAAACCTTTGAAATCTTTTGTTGACCGACACGTGCCAATAGGCGTCTGTCAGGTCTAGGGAACACATCCAGCCTCCCGGCGGAAGTGTTAGCCTGATTTGATGAACTGTTAACATTCTGAAAGACTCGTTGTAAATGTGAAGATTCAGATAAGACAGGTTTA
Source organism: Paralithodes platypus (assembly GCA_032716605.1). Taxonomy (NCBI): domain Eukaryota; kingdom Metazoa; phylum Arthropoda; class Malacostraca; order Decapoda; family Lithodidae; genus Paralithodes; species Paralithodes platypus. The sequence goes on along the minus strand of CM064578.1, from coordinate 4,571,182 downwards.
CGACCGGCCTCATCTGAACACTGTCCCGTTTGGGAACCAAAAACAGTTTTGACGTGAATACAGGGTAATCTGGAGGGACCGGGATGATGACATTCTTGGCAATCATCTCCTGGACCAGCGACTCCACCTCTAATGAAACACAATTTGCCGTTGTCGGCTGACGTAAGCGAGGTCGCCGGAGCCACTGCCAAGTGATGCCTTTGCGTGCCACCATCCGTGCCCAGGTTTTTAACGGCCATGTTGGGTGACACGTTCGGAACGACCCAGTTAGCAGACAAGGGTTCGCCGGCTGTACTTCCCTCGGTTCCTCCGGCCTTAAGATAGGCACTGGGAGTGAGAGAGACTTTAGTTTTTTGATGGTGGGGTTGGTGGTGTTGGACGCTTCGCCGGCTGGCTGGTGTGGGCCGAAGACTGGCCCTGCCCCGGCTTATACTGGCCGCGTCCTCTCTGTCCTGAAAACCCTCTCTGTCTATGCCTGTACTGACCCAGGGGGGATTGGGAGGACTTAGGCGGAAGAAAAGGCTTAGAACCCCCTGGCTGAGCTTTAGTAGGAGGCCTAGGTTTGGGGAAGTTAAATGCAGGTTTCTTAGCCTGTGCGGGACTGTGCTTCACGGCCTGTGCCATGTTAAACACTGTTCGCCATACATCAGGGGACATTAACCCGTGGAGCCCCGGCTAGTTTTGTAATGTTTGCGCACCAGAACCCGGCCGGTTTTCAAAAAATGGTTTTATTCCAGAAACAATAGCGAATGGGTTAGGAATGAAGGAAAAACCACGAAAAACCGCTCAAAAAGCTTAAAAAATGGTCCTACAGAGCCCCCGAAAACGGATTTTACAAGAGTAAAAAATTGAAGGCAATTATCCCAAAAAAACAGGTTATTGCGCGCTCGCGCGCACGCACGTGGACTTTGAGAGTTTTCAACCATCGGCACGGTTGCGTGGGATACGTACACAGTTCCCATACAAATCTGAGCCCTCTTGAGTGGCTACACCTGAGGTTACGGTCGGCGCAATTAGAGTGACGCGCCAGGCGCGTCTCTGGGGCTGTGCGTTACATACATCGCCGACGCGTCAGGCGCGTCGCTGGGGCTGTACGGGTTAAAGAAGGAGTAAGTACTGGGGACATTACCACCTGGTTAGCAATGCGATCAGGCAGCTTGCGAACTAATGACATCCTAAGATACTGTCGTGCTCGCACCGCCTCAAGTAAGGCTGTGCGTATGTCACCTAAGGATTGAATCGACGACTGAAGAATCAGACGCCGGGATAACTCAACTGATCTTCGAGCATCCGCGTCTGCGATTGCCTGAGTGGACCGGAGTAAAGACTTAGCCACCTGCTGAGAAACTATATACTGTGAAAACAGGAGGAAAGCTTTTCCCCTTAGCCTAAATTCTCTGTCTAGGTGAGTAGGGGTAGGGGTAGTGAATGGGTCCTTTAGTTCACAAAGATTAATCTTAGGGGCAGCTAGAAAAGAAAATAAAGCTGACGGAACTCCGCCGGCAGAACCCACCGGCATGGAGAACCATGAATGTGTATCCTGAGGGATCTGGTGGGAAGATTTAGAAGTGAAAGTGGTTGCAAAGTTTTGAGCCTCTACCTCCCAATCCACCCAAGGTCCTGGTCCCAACTGTCCCACCTTCAAAACTGGATTAGCTGTCTCGTCTGTGACGGTCTGTAAATCTAGTTCAGGAGTAAGAGCCGACAGAGCCTTAATATCATTAAACCCATCCAGCTTAGACCAGTCTGAAAAAAGTTTTGAAGCTGAGGCAGGGGGTAAAGCAGGCTTAGATGCATAAACAAAATAATCCTGATGATAATAACTAGGTATAGCCTTGATATTTACGTCCAAAACATTACCCAAGGCATCCAATGCCCTTAATTTCTTTGACTTATTTCCCTGGATAAACCACTCACGTGGTACCGGGAGTTCCCCTGACAAGGTAGGCTGGGCAAGCTCTGGCTTAGAGGGGTTCAAAAGAACCCATGACTCGTCTGGCCCATAAAGCAGGGGCATAGCTACCTTTCTAAGAGGCGCTTTGTCTAGAGGGGGTGGATTAACATCCGTGATGACCCTGACATTTGACGTAGTGAATGCCGCCGTAGCTGGCTTAGAGCTCCCTGCCGGTGACAGAGTAGGAGGGTTAGGAATCTTAGATAAATCGATTGACGTTATCAGAGGCCGTACCGCAGAACTTGTCAAGGGAGCCCCCAAGTCCATTGTGGGGTTTTCTCGTTGTTGACTAAAGAATTTAGATAGAGCATGAGTAAGTAACCCATCAATTTCTTGTGCTGTAACAAACTGGTTAGATGCAGAACTTACAGGTGAATCAGTATTATCATGGGCGGCGTCCAGGCCTGAGCCTGACCCTTGTCCTTCCCTATCTGAAATTATTGACACTTCATCTTGTTCCTCCCGATCCTCCTGAGAAGACCCCGCCGAGGCAGGGGTACCTTGTTTCCAAGATAAGTCAGGGATAGAGGATGGGGTCGCCGCGTCCCTGTGGACATCGGCTACTGTGTGACTCGTATGAGTCGGACGTGGATGGTCAGACCCTGGTTGAGCAAACCGCCAAACACCGAGGCTCTGGCCTACGCTCTCTTGAGAGTCTGAAACATTCTCAATTATTGAATTTCCTGAACTTTCCATTTCTAGGGTTAAAATATCAATAGGTAAATCTTGTTTAGGGACAGGCGCTTCACTATACTCTGAGGCTGTAACAGAAACATTTTCAGGTGTAGAGGTACGACGAGATGCACTAGACTTAGGAGAATGTCGAGAGGACTTCCTATGGGAATCCTTTTTGGAGGATTTGTGGCTACGGTGTGACCGCGAACTAGACTTAGATTTGGAAGAATCACCACCATGACCACTGGTGGAAGCTTCCGTCTTACTCTTCTTACTCGCCGGGGAAGAGGCACGACTTGAAGACTGCTGTCTGAGAGGTGACCTTGACCTCGATCTCGCCCGCGACGAGGAGGTGGCTGCCGGGGGAGTAGGCTCTCTCGGGCGTTTAGACGTATCCACAGACGATACAGAACCCTGGCTAGTCTCTGTCGGCTTAAAACCCGTTACTCTAGAGGTACGTTTAGGGGGAGGGTGCTCTGACAGCAACTTATCCCAAAGTGGGACGTTGTCACATTGAAGTGACTTATGTGCGACAATGGTAGTGTAGGCCGACATCTGTTGTCTGACCTCTCTCAACGCTACCGCCGCGGTCTTGTCATTGTCACACAGGACTTTATTGGCTAATTGGGAGCAAAAGGAACAATTAAGTGTAACCCAGAGACCCCTTGAACGGTCTAGACATTTAACACACCTTATGCAAAGGGTATGCGCAAAAATCGGGATACCCGCGCAAGTAGGGGTAATGCACAGGGCAAAAACTGGGGCCACAGTAGCCATGACAGAGACTGGTGTGAGGAAACTACCGCCGGGTCTGTATTGGTCCGCCGGAGCTCAGCTCTGGAAAAATAAAGAAAAATTTCCAGGAATTAATGCTCATAAGGTTAACCCAAGTGTTCGCATACAAGTGTTAATAACCCGCCGGGTAACGGGATGCAAAGACACAGCTAACACATCTCGCTACGCGGCGGGGTGTAAAGAGGCTAAACAAATCTTTTTAGCAAAAGAACATGAAGAATACCCTCTGATATAATGGTCCAGCATGGCACTTATAGTCTGTAGGAGGTGGTGACTGTCTCAAGATTCAATTTTGTAACAAAGCCCCCCTCATAAAGACGCCGGCCCTTGAAATATTTTAGTAGAATAGCCCAGGGCAGGAATATACGAGATCTGATATTTTAACGAATTGTCCCAAAAGATCGTCGTAAAAATAGAAGGCGGCGATACTGAATGTATCACCAAATTAAGGTTAATCGAAATTGAATTTGTTATAAATTCCTTAGTTCCTCCACTTAGGAGCACCCGCCGGGTGTGGGAATCGATTTGGTTAAACCTCATTGAACCTTCAATTGCCGTAAGAGTAAAGGCAGCGATACACAGAGTATCACTAAAATGGATTGGTTAACTATATGAGACCTAAGTCGTTTATCCCACCCTGCTCAGGTGCACCCGCCGGGTGAGAAGTCTAAAAGTTAACCCCACAAGTTCCTGACCCCACTTCTTTGTAAAAGATCGCCGGGGAGGAACGCCTAAACAACAGCTAGGTTTTCCATGTGGTTGTCGTAAACCAGGTAGAAAAAACCTATAAAAACGAATGTTCGCAAGAACGTCGTTTTTTTATATATATATATATATAAGGATGGGTACAGCAATCCCGCCGGGAATTAAAGGAGGCCTGAAACCAGGCACCCACAGAGACGCAGTCCTGGAGAGCCACAGACACCTCCCCACGCCGGGGAACCAGCCAGAGTTAAAAACCACGTGTGGCCCAACACGGCTCATCGGTCAGGATTTTCATGGTGAAACCGAGAAAAAACCCGCCGGAAGGCAAGCCCCACCCTGAACAGACACCATCTGAACAATACGACACGAGGAGAGTCACGCACGACTAACCAAGGTCACAACATAATCCGTGGAATTAGCCAATACACAACTAAACCAGGAAACAATTATAGTCCGAGGAATTAGCCAATACACAACTAAAACCCGGATACACATGACACAGTAGGGCATATTTATAATAATAAATAATAACACTAGACATGTGGCAAAGCTACGAGCGGCTGGCTAGGCCTAGGTAGACGGCATGAAAATAGTTGAAATATAAACACACACTGGAATATCACAACAGGAACCACCGCCAACACACCACCGTAGCGACAACTTCCCACCCCGGGAAGCCTGACAAGGACCCAGAAAAAACTTCACTAAGTGAAGAAAAATACGCTGGGAACGTCAGAAAAACACACAGCTTACCTCATCAGAAGGATAAAAGGCAGCAATAATTAACGCGTAATGAAAGCCGCCTGCATCACAAACTAACACAACTGTGAAAAGTTCACGTGTCCACAACAGGACCACGAGGGTACATCCGAAATAGATGCCCCATACACACGACCCAAAATACACTGCACTGCGGGCAACCAGCCCAGGACACTCCTGCTACGCCTATCCTAACCTTACTCGATACATCCTAGAGTAAACAAATGAGAAAAAACTCACTAGGGACGCAACGAATGCGGAACCAGCGGAGCGTGGAAGGTACGTCCGGGCAGGCTGAGAGCAGAGCAGAGAAGGAGGAATGACGCCTGAATCAGCGTCTGGTCAGAAATCCACACAAGTACATCCACGATATGATGGAAAGCTTATTGGATAGTTATTCTTATTTTCTTTTTCTTTTTATTTTTTACGAAGTTTTTTCGTAGTGAGAACCGCATTCATAATGACTGAAGCCATGAGTGAGGTCGCGTGCGCTCATGATGAAGGCTCCTCAGTTTTTAAATGCTCTGCGCGGTAGATTCAAACTACGGCGGATTAGTGTTTGAAGAGGATGCCTTATGTAATAGGCATGTTCGTCAATGATGGAGGGGCCACTAATAAATATTCCCTTACTGGTACACTTTTGGATACAGCATTCTCCAGTTTGACTCTAATTTTCCTCCACATTCCGTCAGCGTCTTCACCGTTCAAGTATTCCCCCCAGTCAATGTCCAAACACCGTCTCAGCAGCTCATAATCTGCTCTATCATACATGTATATTTTTCTATTGCTTCTATTATCCCTCTCTGATTTAATGTTACAACTAAAGCTTATACAGGCATGGTCACTACGACCTATAGGGCTATCCACATTAACATGTTCCACTATATCCTCTTCATTGCTAAAAATCAAATCAAGTACACTCCCCTGCGTCCCATCTCTATATCTTGTCATCTATAATATGTTGCGTTAAAAAACAATCTCTCACTTTCTCTATAAACTTATTTTCCAGGCTACCCTGTCCTGCTGGAGTAGTACAATTTGCCCAGTTGATCCTTGGCAAATTGAAATCACCAATCAAAATTTTATATTTGTTCTCTCTATTATCTATCTCCTCCATTGCTTTCAGTAGGTTATCATCCTCTCCCCTGCTATTATTTGGGCTTCTATATATAGAGGCAATTAGAATTGATCCTCTTGCACATTTTACTTCAATACACAAATACTCACAATACTACTGTCGCATATCCACCTCATTAACCTTGAGCTCTTTTCTTACATAAATAAACAATCCTCTTCCGACCTCTGCTCTAATAGCATTTCTCTCATATAACTCAAAACCCTCCAAACTATATTCCACCAGTTCCCTTTCAATTCTAACATTTTTTGGTCTTACTTCCTGTAGGGCTATGACATCAGGTTTTTCCTCTTCATCCTGCAACCTACATATCAGTTCTCTTTTCTTGTCCTGGGTAAACACATCCACATTACTAAACATAATCCTTAATCCATCTACCATTCCTTCAGTAATTACACCATCCCGCTCCTCCAGTCCGTACCCTAGTCCCCCGTTAGCACTACTGGGTCTGCCTCTTTGTCTCCTGTCTCTCCCTGTGACACCTCCACCCCGTTCTCCTCCTCTGTCACAACTCCCATCACATTCTCTTCCCTCCCTGATCTCCCCCTCCCTTCTACTCTTATAAACACTTCCTCACTTTTCCGTCCCTCACTCTCCAGTAAAAATTTCTCTTATCCTCCTCACCAACTTTCCATTATTTTCATCAGCCTTTTCTTGTAATTCCTTAATTTTTTTCCTTTGTTCTATACTCAAATCCTTCTTTAGTCTTATGTGTTTCAGTTTATAATTTGTATTTAGCCTCCAACTAAAATTTGTCACAGTCTCTGCCACTACCCTAGTTTTAAACTGTACCCTTATAGGTCTCATCTCTTCCCTTTTATATCTATAATCCTCTGAACTTCCCTTCCACACACCAATGTACCCTCCATATCCCTCACTTTTCTCACTCCATTATCATTCATATGAGTCCTATATCTCCATAAGATTACACCCCTATCCCTGTCCATGGCCTCCCTCACGACACTCTCCTTGTTCTTCATGACCCCTACAACTGCACTCTCAAAACTTTTTTTGGTCATATTCATTTCTTCCTTTTGCTCTTTCATAATATCCTCCAAATCCTTGACTTTTTGTTTACCTACCACCGTCCATGCAGTTGACTCCTTTACTTCCGTGAAACGTCCTTCGTATTCCTTCAGCTGCTCCTTCAATGCCATATTCTCTGCTCCCAGTTCATCTACCCTTTTCCAATCCATCTCTAGGCTCTCATTAACTGCCAAAATAGGCCTGCATTCACTTCCTTCGCTAGGCCTATTCCCTTCCCCACCTGTCACATTACACACAGTGCCTTAACTTTCTCACCAATATCCCCCTTCCATTTCTCCGTATCACTCATCCACTTTTCCAAATCCTTCACAATACTAACCTCTTCTAACTTCTTATCTGTGCTCTTAAATCCCCGAAAACGTTGTAACCTTCCTTCCGCCTCCGTCATACCCGAAATTCCCTCCACCATGTTTGTTTACAAACTCAACAACTCACAACACCACCGCTGTCCCGTCACTACACACTCTTATTACACTATATATCACCCCTCCACCACACCAATATATCCTCCAAACACTTCACTAAATCCTTCCTCTTCTTGCTAGCCCCGTATGCACTCAATATTCCGTGAATTAATTGTCCGTTCCCATAACATATGCGGGAGCCTCAAAACTTGCGTCCGCCTTCCGCCATTGTGTGCCGCCAATGGCACAACTTGTTAAGTAGTCAAAAGTAGTGTAAAGTGGCTGATTTGGCCACAAAGTTATCTCCACTTACATCGTCATCACAACTGAACCAGTTGTTGTTGTTGTTGTTGTTCCCTAAGCTGCCTGGCCGAACAGCCCCGAGTCCCTGAGAAAGGCCATGGCCACGATCGGGCTTTCCCACAGAGCTCTCATTGAGTGTAGATTGTGTTGTTGGCGTAAGTGGTTGTGTGAAATGCAGTCTTCTATGATGTGTTTAATGGTATGGGGTGCTGTGTTACATCCCGGGCAGGCGTCGACAATGGAGTCATCCAGTCTCTTCTGATAGCTCAGGAGAGCTGGATGGCGTCCGCATCTCAGCCTGGCAAGGTGGACTCTGTCCTCGCGAGGAAGGGAGGATTCGGAAGGATGGATTTCGGGAGGTCGTGCATGCAGCTGCGTGTTGTCTGTGAGTGAGTGGATGGATCGGTGAGAGATATGAGTATGGATGTGCTTCTGGAAGTTGGTTCGGGGTGGGCAGGGAGGGAGAGAGGACAATAATTGTGTGTGATACCGTGTGCTGGGTGTTGTTTTGATATTTCTTGGTGTCTGTGGGTGTGTTGCCATGTAGTTTAGTGGGTGGTCTTGGTTCGTGGAGGCTGCTGCCAGGAATTGAGTGCCTCTCATGTCCAGATGGTCTTGACTTTGAGGATTTTGGTTTCTTGATGTAGGTGATCTGTGTGGTGAAGTAGCTGTGCAGCCTGTAATGATCTTCAGGGCTTTGTTTTGAATAGTCTGTAAGGTCTTATGATGTGTTCAGCTAGGTTAGAAGCCCAGGCTGGGCTTGCGTATTCCATCACTGATCTTATGTATTGTTTATATACTGTGGTGGTAGTTTCTTTGTGTCCAAATTTTGTGTGAGCAAGTGACCTGAGGGCGTTAAGTCTGGGTGTCAGTTTCTTTTTAATGTTTGTGGTGTGCTGTTTGAATGTCATATGAGTATCATATGTTACTCCTAGGATTTTGGGTGTATGTGTATGTGTTAGGGGTGTGTTGTTTATGGTGAGTTGAGGGATGTATTCGTGTTCTCCTGTCCAACTTGTGAGCAGGGTTGCGGTGGATTTGGCTGGGGCTAGATTAAGTCTGAACCAGTTGACTTAGAAAGCTCTACTTAACGCCATTCTACAGGTACGAAACACATCTACGCTTGGGGATGTGCGGGAATGCGGAAGCAATCAGAATAACAAAGATACGGTAGCCTAGGCGTAGACGTTTTTCGGCCAAAACCCCCGGGTTTCGCTATGGAATACATAGCCGGGGCTGGAGGGTTAATCTTTCTACCATTCCTTCAGCAGCTACATCATCCCGCTCCTCCTGTCCGTGCCCTACTCCCCCCCTCACACTACCGGTACTGGGTCTGCAGCTTCTTCTTCTCCTATCTCTCCCCGAGACGCTTCCACCCTGCTCTCCACCTCTGCCACAACTTGTATCACATTGGGTAAGAGGTATCCTCACCAAGATTCGAACCCACTCACTCCAGGTATATTTGGGAGAGTCGGGCACCGTAACCACTCGGCCATGAGCGGATGGCCGCGGATATCCGCTCATGGCAGAGTGGTTACGGTGCCCGACTCTCCCAAATATACCTGGAGTGAGTGGGTTCGAATCCTGGTGAGGATACCTCTTACCCAACCTGTCGTACTTAATCGTACATAATTGATATTTGTATCACATTCTCTTCCCTCCCAGATCTCCTTCTCCCTTCTATTCGTATAAACCACTTCTTCAATTTCCCGTCCCTCACTCTCCAGAAAAACTTCTTCTTATCCTCCTCACCCAACTTTCCATTTTCCTCATCAGCCTTTTCCTGTAGTTCCTTTATTTGTTTTGTCTTTGTTCTATGCTCACTTTTGGCATGTTACCCTATGACCTGGATATGGCACGGTCTTGTTGTAGCATTGTAGGTGCTCTATTCGTCTATCTATCTATCTATTTCCAGACGCCAAGATCCCCGAAAGGGTGGCCACAAATAAATCTCCCCCATGCACCTCTGGTCCCCGTCAGTCGACTCCCCTCCTCCCATCCAACACTGTTTTCATGCATATACTTCTCAACTCCATCTTTCCACCTCTCTCTTTGTCTGCCTCTCACTCTCTGTCCTTCCACCTCACTCTTGTACACTCTCTTGTTTCCCATACATTCCACATGGCCAAACAATCTCAAGGTGTTCCTTTTCACACTTTCCAACACATCCACATCCACATCACAACGCTCTCATACTTCCTCATTCGTCTGTCTATCCCTCCATGTAACTCCAAATGCACTTCTCAAGTAACTCATTTTCACCCCTCTCACTCTTGATTTGTCTCTCCAACAACGTCCATGCTTCACTCCCGTACGTCTATGTCGGGATTACCACACTATCATGCAAGAACTTCTTTACTTCCATGCTGACCACCCTATTCCTTGTTACTGCTTTCAACTTTCCTACAACTCTCTTCCCCTGTTGCACTCTCTCCCGCATTTCTTCATCCATACTCCCATATTTACTTAAAGGTGGGGGCTCATGGGTTGAGGTAAACATGGAAAAATAATCGCCAACCTGCATATAATTATCTTGTAAAATGCAATGTCACTGAAATAATTATTAACAATGGTATAAAGGATTTTGCGGATCGTCTATACCGGGCCTGTGACGTCATAGTGCGTCACACCAGTATCTTTAGCCTAGATTGGATGGTGGACTTACACTCTTGTGACGTCACAGACCCGGTATAGACGATACACAAAATCCTTTATACCATTGTTAATAATGATTTCAGTGCCATTGCATTATGCAAGATAATTATGTACAGCTTGGCGATTATCATTCCATGTTTATCTCAACCCATGAGCCCCCACCTTTAACACACTGCCTAAATACTTAAATGAGCCGACATTCTCCATAACACTGGCATATAGGAGAAAGAGAGGGGATATGATAGAGACTTTTAAGATAGTGTCAGGAAAGTACGATGAGGATGTGTGTGAAGGTATCTTCTTGATGCGGGAGGGAACAAGAACGAGAGGACACTCTAAGAAAATTTACAAAGAAAGAAATAGGCTTGAGAAGGCAAAGAACTCATTTTGTGATAGAGTGGTAAATGAGTGGAACGCACTGCCCCAGTATGTAGTCGATTCCGAATCAATAAGGGAGTTTGAAAGTAATCTTGATAAAGCATGGGGAAGACAAGATTTGAAGTTTGATTATAAAACAAAAATACAGAATAGTAAAAATGTTGCGTCTGCTGCCGCCGCCGCCAACACCGTCAACGACCGCAGCAGTGCAAGTACTGGTATTGAGCTGGATACACAGGCATAGTTTGCCTTTTTCCAGAGGATCTACTGTAAGAAACTGTAAGAATAACCTGACTGTTCAACCTCACCTCACACTCTGTGACAATACCCCTTTCACTGGACAGCCGAATACAGAAATGCCCCACGCCTCACCATAAATAACACCCCCTTAACACACACACTCACACACACAAAATCCTAGGTGTAACATATGATAATTTAATGACATTTAAACAATATATCACAAACACAAAAAAAAAAAAAATTACACCCAGACTTAAAGGTGAATTACGGAAGCAAATCAGTGCTGCAATTAGTATTTTACAATGTAGTAATGGTCAAGATATGTTGCATTACTGAACGTTACGGTGCTATAAATAAACCTTCTAATAATACAAATATGCAATACAGTAAAAGTCCGTTAATCCGACGACCGATGATTCGAATCTCCCAATAGTCCGAATTTTTCAATTTGAGGCCAAATCCGAATTCACCCGATGGTCCGAATTTCAAGAAGTCCCAAAGTCCCCTTTTTGAGGCATTAGGCCACTCAAATGACACATAATGGAGCACACACATATCATATGTTCATGAATTCACTTTAAAAGTTTACCATTGTCATTGTAGCCTATTATCTACTTCAAAACATTCAGATTAATGGTCAAAGGAAGCTACTGATATAATCGTAAACACCTTCGTCTTCTTCTTCTTCCACATCGTCTGCTAGAGAGTTTGTTTTGCTCTTGAACGCATCCTTGGGACGCTCCGATGCGCTACTGGCTTGCACCGCATTTTCTGCAAGCGCATTCAGTCTTGAGCTTGAAAACGCACCTTTCAAGAAGTCCCAAAGTCCCCTTTTTGAGGCATTAGGCCACTCAAATGACACATAATGGAGCACACACATATCATATGTTCATGAATTCACTTTAAAAGTTTACCATTGTCATTGTAGCCTATTATCTACTTCAAAACATTCAGATTAATGGTCAAAGGAAGCTACTGATATAATCGTAAACACCTTCGTCTTCTTCTTCTTCCACATCGTCTGCTAGAGAGTTTGTTTTGCTCTTGAACGCATCCTTGGGACGCTCCGATGCGCTACTGGCTTGCACCGCATTTTCGGCAAGCGCATTCAGTCTTGAGCTTGAAAATGCACCTTTGGACGTATTAGTCTTGAGCTTGAAAACGCACCTTTGGATGTTCCGATACGCTACTATTTATAGTTCAGTGATCGGAGCATCCCAAGGGTGCTTTCAAGACAACAAGACAAGGGTGCTTTCAATACAATATAATATAACAGAGCACGTCACAAAAGGAAAATCACAAAAGGAAAATTACAAGAACCTCTCAGGGAAGTGCCGTTGTTAAGGCATTACTTCCCGAACCACATCTGATCTTCAAGAGCAAGACAAACTCGCTAGTAGACGGAAGAAGAAGAAGACGTTTATATCAGCAGATTCCTTTGGCCATTAATCTGAATGTTTTGAAGTAGTTAATAGGCTACAATGACAATGGTAAACTTTTGAAGTGATTTCATGAACATATGATATGTGTGTGTGCACCATTGTGTCATTTGGGTGGCCTAATGTCTCAATGTTTTCGTCATACACAGGTTCATAGGGGTAAAGTCCGATAATCCGAAAAATCCACTAATCCGAACGAGAGCCGGTCCGCTGCCCTTCGGATTAACGGAAGTTTACTGTAATTGTTTTTCTGGCGCGTAGTTGAAGCTTGCTGACAGAAAACAGCTGGGAGAGAAGGTGTGTGTTGATTGGCTATGCAGGCTCGTGACGTAAACTGAGACCGGGAGAATTTGAAGACAGTAAACAAACCCATATAAGTAAAGGTGGGATGATACCCTCTGTGACATTTATTCATTAATAATAGCAAATTCAACGACAAACGTAATGAAGCCATACAACTCTTAAATTCTGATCTAAATACTATTTCCAATTGGGGCAGAGAAAACCTTGTTGTTGTTGTTGTTGTTGTTCCCTAAGCTGCCTGACCGAACAGCCCCGAGTCCCTGAGGAAGGCCATGGCCACGATCGGGCTTTCTCACAGAGCTCTCATTGAGTGTAGATTGTGTTGTTGGCGTAAGTGGTTGTGTGAAATGCAATCTTCTATGATATGTTTAATGGTATGGGGTGCTGTGTTACATCCCGGGCAGGCGTCGACAACGGAGTCATCCAGTCTCTTCTGATAGCTCAGGAGAGCTGGATGGTGTCTGCATCTCAGCCTGGCCAGGTGGACTCTGTCCTCGCGAGGAAGGGAGGATTCGGAAGGATGGATTTCGGGAGGTCGTGCATGCAGCTGCGTGTTGTCTGTGAGTGAGTGGATGGATCGGTGAGAGATATGAGTATGGATGTGCTTCTGGAAGTTGGTTCGGGGTGGGCAGGGAGGGAGAGAGGACAATAATTGTGTGATACCGTGTGCTGAGTGTTGTTTTGATATTTCTTGGTGTCTGTGGGTGTGTTGCCATGTAGTTTAGTGGGTGGTCTTGGTTCATGGAGGCTGCTGCCAGGAATTGAGTGCCTCTCATGTCCAGATGGTCTTTGACTTTGAGGATTTTGGTTTCTTGATGTAGGTGATCTGTGGGTGCAGTAGCTGTGCAGCCTGTAATGATCTTCAGGGCTTTGTTTTGAATAGTCTGTAAGGTCTTATGATGTGTTTCAGCTAGGTTAGAAGCCCAGGCTGGGCTTGCGTATTCCATCACTGATCTTATGTATTGTTTATATACTGTGGTGGTAGTTTCTTTGTTGTGTCCAAATTTTGTGTGAGCAAGTGACCTGAGGGCATTAAGTCTGGGTGTCAGTTTCTTTTTAATGTTTGTGGTGTGCTGTTTGAATGTCATATGAGTATCATATGTTACTCCTAGGATTTTGGGTGTGTGTGTATGTGTTAGGGGTGTGTTGTTTATGTTTATGGTGAGTTGAGGGATGTATTCGTGTTCTCCTGTCCAACTTGTGAGCAGGGTTGCGGTGGATTTGGCTGGGGCTAGATTAAGTCTGTTTGTAGTGCACCAGCCATGTAGTGTGTTGAGATAGGGTTGAAAGAGATCTGTTGCTCTTTTTGGGTCATGGTGTGTGCATGTGAGTGTTATGTCATCTGCATAGGAGGCTAAGTTTATTTGGGGCGTATTGGGTGTAGTTATATCGTGCATGTACAGATTGAAGAGTGCGGGCGATAGGACGGATCCTTGTGGGACTCCGTTTGGAAAGTTTCTGATTTTAGATGACTGACCGGCAAAAGATACGTGTGCACATCTGCCTGCTAGGAAGTTGGCCAGCCACCTTTTTGTGTTGTTGTGCATGTTTGTGTTGTAGATTTTGTTTGTTAGGTTGTGGCGGGGGATGGCATCGATGGCTTTACTAATGTCGAGTGTGGCTAATAGTGATCTGTGTGGTGGTCTAGCTGAGTTGATGCCGTCGAAAGCTCTTTGTGTAAGGTCTGTGAGAACAGTGTTTGTGGAGTGCAGTGGCCTAAAGCCATGTTGTGTTGAGCTAGGGGTAGGTCAGGTGTAATTAGTTGTAATACTAGGCGTTCCATGACTTTGGAGGGGGAGCAAAGGAGTGTGATGGGGCGGTGCGAGGAGGGTAGCGTGGGGTCTTTGTTGGGTTTGGGGAATGTGATGATGATACCATGCTTCCAAATGTCTGGTATTGTGTTGTGTGAATAGCTGTAGTTTGATATGTTAGTGAGTGTTTGTATGCCTTGTGGTCCCAGGTGTCTGAGGTGAATGTTGCTTATGTTGTCTAGGCCACAGGCGGGTGAGTGCTTGAGATTGTTGATGATATGCTTTGTCTGGTGATTGGTGAAGGGTGTATAGTCAGGGTCTGTGGGGAATTGTCTCTTACGTCGGATGACACGTCGGTCGTCTTTGTGAGGTTTTAGGTGGCTGACATGTGAGAAGTGATTGATGAGAGTGTTTGCTTGTTGTTTACATGAAGGAGTAGAGTCTGTTGTTGTGATTGCAGCATGTGATTGTGTTGTGTTGCTGTTGGAAAGTGTGATGCTGTTTAGTGTTTTGTAGAGTTTTTTGGGGTTTGTTTTGTGATCAAGTGTTTGTAGGAAGTTATTCCAATTTAGTTTTTGTTGTTCTTGTATTTTGTTGTTAGTTTGGGTGTTGAGTGCTTGAATTTGTTGTGTGATGTCTTGTGTGTGGGGTGCTGGGGAGTGTTTCAGTATGTCGCATTGTCTGATGAGGTTTTGAATTTCTGGAGTAAAGTTGGGGTTGTGTCTTTTTCTGTTACCTCTTGGAATGTGTTTCTTGTCAGTATTTTGGATAGTTTTATTGAGTATGTGTACAGCATTGTTGATGTTAGTGATGGGTGTACTGTTTAGAGTTGTGAAGTGTTGTTCCGTCTCATTTGTGAATGCTTCCCAGTTAGCTCTTTTATAATTGGTGTATGTGGCTAGCTGGGGTGAGTCTGGTTTTGGTGGTGATAATGATCGGGAGGTGGTCAGAGCCTAAGGTTCTGACCACCCTCCAGGATGTTGTGGGGGCGAGTTCTGGGGAGCAAAAGGTGATGTCTGGAGATGATGGGTTATAGAGGGCTTGGTGAGGAATATGGGTATGTTGATGGATGTCGTTAAGGATGATGAGGTTATCGGTTTGGTTTTGTAGTACCAGCCCTCTGTCTGTGTCGGGGTTGTCGACAAACCAGGCCGACGTCTTGGCGTTGACTTTAATGCTTCCAAAATCCAATTTCTCCATCTATCTACCCGTCAGGATCTCCCAGCGGACTATCCCTTATTCTTCAACAATACAAAAATCAACCCTTCATCTTCTCTCAATATTCTTGGTGTCTCTTTTTCTTCTGCTCTCATTTGGAAGGACCATATTACCAGTCTTGCTAAGGCAGCCTCCCAGAAGCTGGGTGTGCTCAACCGCCTTAGGGGGTTCTTTTCCCCTGACAGCTTCTTGCTCTGTACAGGGGCATAGTGCGCCCTTGTATTGAGTATTGTTTACATGTGTGGGGAGGTTCCTCTCACACCGCTCTCCTAGACAAGGTTGAAAGGAAGGCCTTTCGTATCATTAACTCCTGTCCACTCACCAACTCTCTGCAATCTCTCTCTCTCCGCCGCAATGTTGCATCTCTCTCGCTATTCTATCGCTACTATAATAATCAGTGTTCCTCAGAGCTATCCCAGTGCATACCACCTCCTTTACGTAGGGCACGTGATACCCGTCTTGCAACTCAATCCCACCCCTACTCTGTGCAACTCTCCAACCCAAGAGTGAAACGTTACTCTCAAACTTTCTTTTACTCAACAGCTGAGCTCTGGAACTCTCTCCCAGAATCAGTTTTTCCGCTTCCTATGACTTAAATTGCTTCAAACTCCGTGTGTCCAGGCATTTTGGCTCGAACGTCCCTTGATTTTGGCCCTGTCACTCTTTCAACTATGGGGGAGGCACTCGCTATAGGCAGTTATGCCTTTTGCCTCCCTCAATCACATAGAAAAAAAAAAAAAAAAAAAAAAAAATGTGTGACTGTATGGTATAATAATCTTTCTAGGGCACCAGTGAATTATGCCAAAGCTCACTCAAAGCAATACAGTGAGAATATTTTGATTAATTTTGTTTTACTTCAAGCCAGACTAGACGTACAGTATTTTTGAGAAGCATCCTGGATTATTGTTGTTGATGTGTTTATTTTATACTAGCCCTCTGGGCCAGGGCTCTCATAAGGCTAGTGTTCGGTGAGGAGGTGCAAAGTCAAGTCATGTAACTGTCAGTAGTCAGATATCATCATAAAGTTAGGTGGCTTTCAGGAATTGTCTAATTGGAGTGATATAGCCTAAATTAATTTGGTCTGAGCATCATAACCTGGTGCTAGTTTATACCAACTACATCTTTAAGTATTCCTTTGCAGGCTTTGCTTTGGGTATTAGAACTGTTCTTAAAAATAAATAAATAATAGGCCTAATAGCCTAACATAATTATATAAGGCCTAGGCCTACAGTAGGGTCTCACATAAAACGAGTTTATGGTCGATAAACGAGGGCGTTTTATGTGAATTCGTTTTATGTGAACACAGCATTTTGGTGGCGCAATATCGTCAATGTTCACTGTAAGCGAAAATTTTCGTACAAAGCGAACGATATTTCGTACGTTTTGTACGATATTTCGGCGTTTTATATGAAAGCGTACGATATTTTGTACGTTTTGTACGATATTTCGGCGCTCTATATGAAAACTCCTTGTATTTGCCCCACTTTGGCGGCGGACTCGTTTTATGTGATCACATTCGTTCTGATCGAAAATTAAATATTAATATTTTAGGTCGGTCGTTTTAATCGAGACTCGTTTTATGCGAACACGTTTTATGCGGGACCCTACTGTATTTACAAACTCCAAATAGGCCTATGTGACATATCTAGTTGAATAATCAGGTCTCCCCCAATCCATTTAGTAGGCTAGATATTAACATAACCTAGAACTAATTTTACCATTGGGTAATGTATTTTACCTTAATTAAATTTTGTAATACTATATTATCTCATAATGTGTATAGGACTATAGCCTAGGCTTAGTTCTGGTTGAACATTAAAATTAATATTTACTTCGACTGACAATTATTTCAGTGGCACAGTTCTAATATCTACAGGATATAGGCTATCCTAGGAGGTTTGGAATACCATTAGGCTATGCTAACCCAAAATATTTTAAAGTTGTACGTTAAGAGTATCCATTGGTTTAATCTAATATTAACTATCCTCTCCTATACCTAACCCAATCTTATCCTATCCTCCCAAAGGTGGTGACCTCTTCCTATTGGTTTACCCACTGTGTTCAGTAGCTTAAACTAGGCCTAGTCAAGTCACTACACCAAGATAATTACAAGTTTTACAGGGCCGGATTTAGGTGGGGGGCGTACGCCCCTCCCCTATTTTTCACAGTTGGGTATTAGGCCTATTTGTATGTGTTAGGGGTGATGTCCTGGCTCCGTTTACATACATGAAAAACAAATATTTAGTAGGGCCTAGCTTCACGAATAACTTTTGTATGGATCATTTATATAACCTAGTGTTTCTGAAGTAGTGCTGCTACAAACTTTGTTATGTTTTGTATTGGCATATCGACGAAAAGTTACAAGGCCTAAATAGAAAAATAACATAAATATCTGATGTTTGAGTCACGTCTATGGTGTTTCGTCGACGGCCGGGGGGCGACACCCCTCATAGTCCCTTCTCAACACCTCGCCCCCACCCCCCTTTTCAAAAGTCCTGGATCCGGCCCTGTATTAGAATGTAGGCCTACGCTAACTGTGCTTCAAAATTTCTAAATGTAAGTATCTCATACCAGGGTAAGAATGACGAAGTGTCTAGCCTAGGCTATGTAAGCATCTAATACCAAGGTAAGAATGATCGAAGTGTGTAGCCCTAGTCTAGCCTTTATCATCAAGGTAAACCTTGCCTGATGCAATCAACCAAACCCTTTTATACAGAGCGTCAACCACATCCCTATCAGAGAAAATCCAACCAAGAACCCCACGACTAATTCTCAACTCCCAAAGTACAGTATTTCTAAATTACAGCCTATTGGGCGGGTGCCCAACCCCGAAAGGGGTTGAAATAGGGGAGCTATCCCCCCGCCAAAGGCGGCTTTCTAGGGCCTTTCCTAGCTGATGCTGAGAGGATTGGGTTCTAGTCATGTGGTGATGGGCTGGTCTATCAGAGTGAGAACTGAGCGATCTCTGCCATACCCATAGCTTACTCTGACTGTTCCTTTTACTTATATGTTTTCTAGATCTCAAGTGACGGCGTCTTTTCCGTGGATTGACCTCCCAATCTACCAAGATTGGAAGCCAAAGCGTCACATTTTTCCTTTGCCCCTCAACTTTCTCTTCATAATTGCTGAGGGGCACAGGGTCCTGGATGGGGCTTTGGTTTCCCGGGCGTTTCCGCACACTCCTCAGCTCCCCGCCATGGAGTGGCTTCGGTCACCCAGGCTTTATTGTGGTCGGCGGGGGGGGGGGGTTCTGTGGGGGTGCTCAGTTATGGCCTTGGCCTTGCTCGGGGCCTTGGGGCTGTTCGGCCAGGCAGCTTGGGGAACAACAACAGCCTATTGATGGACGTAGACATTTTGTATGGTCTGCTGTGGAATCTATTTTCGTCAGCTGAGAATGCCCTAGCCTAGTAAACACAGACTCATAAGGGGATTAATACAATACGGTTTTGACAACCCGTAAGGGAAGGAAGGAAAAACTAATATTTATTGGTGGCTCCTGAAGTCAATGACGTAAGAGCCTATGATAATATGGCCTCGTTCCGGGCTCCTCAGAGCCCGGGTTAACGTCGATCACGACGGTCGAGAACCAAGATCATCTTAGGGGGTACCCCTTAATCATTCCTAAGGTACGTCATTGGGACGGAGCCACTGAAAAGTAGAAAACAAAAATCAGAGAATTAACACAGTTTGAACACCGCGCCTACGTGCATTCCGATCTTCCTCTGTTTCCCATGCCACTCCCACCTGCCCAGGTGCGATCTCTAATGTATATATCAAGTTGAGCATGTGTATGGGAAGGGGATGATGGGAGGGCAATTGTAGTCATTGACTTCAGGAGCCACCAATAAATATTAGTTTTTCCTTCCTTCCCTTACGGGTTGTCAAAACCGTAATTTATTGGTGGCTCCTTACGTCAATGACGTAAGAGCCTAGAATATCACGACCGGTGGAGGGACCTTCATATACTCATCAAACTAAAACAAAAAAATGTACTAGGAAGCCCAAAACAAAACGAAAACTGTGACATGTGTTTTAAATATAAAGGTATAGCAGTAAGAAAAAGATGTATAAGGCGGGTACCATTAAAGAAGCCTTATCTCAGAAAACAGAACTACTGAGGAGTGAATACTGGTAATCGTATATCACAAAATTAAAATTAAATAAAGTTACACATTTATAGTTGCAATAATGTATAGATTATAGGTTTGACTCCTGTAAGGAGATAAAGAAAACCTAATATTTAGTAGTGGCCCCGTAATCATTGACGAACATGCCTATTACATAAGGCATCCTCTTCAAACACTAATCCGCCGTAGTTTGAATCTACCGCGCAGAGCATTTAAAATCTGAGGAGCCTTCATCATGAGCGCACGCGACCTCACTCATGGCTTCAGTCATTATGAATTGGGCTCTTACTACGAACAAAATTTGTAAAAAATAAAAACAAAAAGAAAATAAGAATAACTATCCAATAAGCTTTCCATCATATCGTGGATGGACTAGTGTGGATCTTTGACCAGACGCTGATTCAGGCGTCATTCTTCCTTCACTGACATATCAAGTAAACCAAAATCCTTAATACATCAACGAATGGGAAGGGGACGGTCGGGAGGGCCCCAGTCGTCAATGATTACGGGGCCACTACTAAATATTAGGTTTTCTTTATCTCCTTACAGGAGTCAAACCTATAATTTATTAGTGGCCCCTCCATCATTGACGAACATGCCTGATTTCTAAGACTGGACGGGGACATTCGTAATCATATCATAACTCTAGCAAAGCAGATAATCAAACAACCACATAGTATTCTTACTTTGAAAAAATATATTTAATTACGGCACAGACCATATAAATACAAAAAAGGGGGTTCAAGCAGGTGCGTGCTTCAAAGAAGCCAGCTTGACAAAAAAGGGGGTAACTCTAGAGATTCTGTGAACAGATCTGTAGTTCCCAAGGCACCCCACTCAACGAGTGGTGACAAAAAATAACAAGTTATAAGTTTACATGTGCACATAATAAACCCCATAATATTCATGAAAAATAATTTGCAAAAAATCTCCACTGTTTAATACTAAATTGCTTTCACAGCTAAAACTACTATAACAACTCCATTGTTTTGTACTAACATTGTACTAGCACAATTTCTCGCAGAGAAATTTTCATATCACATTAACCCTAATTGTATCACAGCTCTTATACTCTGGCGGGGTCTAGGGTGTCCTATGTTACACTGACTGCACCCCCCCCCCCCCCTTTTCCTTGAAAGTAAACAAAAGTGACAGTAGGGCCACCTAGACCCTCTGCCTTAAAGCTATACATGGTAAGGAAGGTTTGTCCAGAGCAACTGACAAGTATCTAGTCAAAAACGTATGATTAGACGCCCACAACTGTGTGGACGCAATATCTTCTACTGAAAAATTCTTCAGGAAACGTAAAGAGGCCGCCCATTTGCGTAAATCGTGGGCCCTACCCACAACGCCGGGATTACTCTCTTTAATGACTTCGACCAGAAGAGAAGCTAATCTCCGTTTCAGTAAGCGTTTACCTGTACTCGCTACCCATAAAGCACCTTGGGGGTTGAGAGGAGCCACTCTCAAATATTTGGTTAGAGCCTACACTGGACATAGATTATGGTGCACCTTTCCCCTTTTTAACGCCGGCACCGTGAACTCAGAAAACACGTGTGCACTGTGCTCAGTCTTGGCTACAAATCCCGGGGAAGGTGCAATGTGAATACATTCATTAAGTCTACCAAACCTAAGGCAATTAGGTGTGTTGCTCATCGCCGCCAGCTCAGACACTCTGTTCCCGGTGGCCAAAGCCAAAAGGAATACAGCCTTTTTTAAGAGTAATGCAAAATCTGCAGTATTTTGGTACAGATGAGAGTGAAGTAAAGACAATGCCTTGTCCAGAGACCAAGTAGGCATGAGCTGACGGGGAGGTGGGCGGAGTTTAAAACATGCCCTCATAAAACCTGTTTCCTCCGCTACCGGTATGGAGAGACCTGTAAGGTCTAAAAAGGCACTCTAATCGCAGTTAAGTGATTTTTTAACGTTACCACAGATAAACGTTTCTGCTCAAACAGATAATTTAAATAATTGAAAACTAAAGCTACCGATGGCACAGTCTGTTCTGTTCTAATGATCCAAGAAGTAAAGGTTTGCCAATGTGATTGATACTGTCGTTTCGTAGACTGAGTATATTGATTTAATAATTTATTGGTCACCTCTCTACCGTATGGTGCTAGCCACTTGGCCTCCTCAATGTCCATAATGCAAAAGTCAGCGAGGTCGCTAGGTTGCCAATCGTGTCTAAGTGGAAATACCCGACCGGGAGCGACACCGGGTGCGGGCACCACGTCTTTAATTGCTGGTACCACAACTGCGCCGGCCACAGGGGTGCGACTAGCGAGACTAAGCCTCGATAATCTCGTAGCTTGTTCACTACGTGGCACATTAGTGACGCGTCTGGCGGCGGAAACAGATAGATGGAGCTCCATCTGTTCCAGTCTGTCACCAGAGCGTCCGGCCCCCCTGCCGGCGTTTTCGTCCGGCGGGTGAGGTATAGAGGGAGCTTGTGAGTCTCCTCGGACGCAAACAGATCCACTTGTGGATGGTAGAGCTCTGCAATCATTTGGTTGAAAATGGGTTGCTTGAGCTCCCATTCTACTGTCGTGCTTTGTCTCCGGGACAGAGCGTCTGCCCAGACGTTTGCTACGCCTGGGAGATAAGATGCGTGAAGATAAATGTCTAGTCTGTTGGCTAGAGTAAAAATCTCTTCCGACACGTTTAGCAACTTCCTTGACCTCGTTGACCCTTGTTTCTGAATACAGTAAACTGCGTTCAGATTGTCCATTCTGAAGGCAAGGAAATACAAGGGGACTAGTAATTCTTTGACATTGATGTGGGAGATTTCTAAGTGGGACCAAAGCCCCTGATTTGACTGAAATCCCCAACCTATTGTGCCTGACGCATCCGTGTCTACCCATACTGTTGGAGGAGGAGAGGTCCATGACATTATTGAGTGCAACGTTTCCCTCTTCGCCCAGACCGCTAGTAAGGTGTGGATTAATTTTGGGATGGGCCATAACTTTCCCGCCGGTAAGAGTGGGAAATATTTGTTGCCTTCCAAAATTAAACGTTTTACTTTCAACCGGCCCAACATTACAGTTAGTTGAATCCAGTTGAGAGAGCCGACCAGACTCCCAGACCCTTCGTGTCGTAGTCAGACTGTGAAGAAACATGAACAGTTTCCTGCAAAACCTGTTGCGATTGTCCACACTCTGACTCAGAGTGAGAGCAGCTGTGTCCCAGACCAGCCCTATCCACTGAATTACTCGTGAGGGAACAAGGTTTGACTTTACCAGATTTACCTTGAACCCTAGAGTTTTGACATGATTTAAAATTATGTTGACATGTTTGATGCATAATTGCTCTGTCTCTGCCACCACCAGCCAGTCGTCTAGGTACCACAACACTCTGATTCCTTGCTTTAATAACGGCATCAGGGCTTGCCGGACTAATTTCGTGAATAATCGAGGTGCCAGGTTCAAACCGAATGGCATCCTTTGAAAAACAAAATTTTGGTGCCTGATCCGTAAGGCCAGAAACCTTTGAAACCTTTTGTTTACCGATACGTGCCAATAAGCGTCTGTCAAGTCTAGGGAACACATCCAACCTCCCGGCGTAAGTGTTAGCCTGATTTGGTGTACTGTTAACATACGGAATGACTCGTTGTGAATGTGAAGGTTCAGATAAGACAGGTCTACAACTGGTCTCATCTGAACACTGTCCCTTTTGGGAACCAAAAATAGCTTGGACGTGAATACAGGGTAATTTGGGGGGACCGGGATGATGACATTCTTGGCAATCATTTCCTGGACCAGTGACTCCACCTCTAATGAAACAAAATTCGCCGTTGTCGGCTGACGTAAGCGAGGTCGCCGGAGCCACTGCCAAGTAATGCCTTTGCGTGCCACCATCCGTGCCCAAGTGTTTAACGGCCATGCTTGGTGACACGTTCGGAATGACCCAGTTAGCAGACAAGGGTTCGCCGGCTGTACTACCCTCGGATCCGCCGGCCTTAAGACTGGCACCGGGAGTGAGAGAGACTTTAGTTTTTTGATGGTGGTGGAGTTGGTGGTGGTGGACGCTTCGCCGGCTGGCTGGCGTTGGCCGAAGACGGGCCCTGACCTGGCTTATTATGGCCGCGTCCTCTCTGACCTGAAAACCTACTCTGTCTATGCCTGTACTGACCTTGAGGGGAGGAGGAGGACTTAGGTGGAAGAAAGGGCTTAGATCCCCCCGGCTGAGCCTTAGCGACTGGCCTGGGTTTGGGGAAGTTAAAGGCAGGTTTCTTAGAAGGGGTGGGACTGTGTTTAAAGGCCTGAGCCATATTAAACACCGTTCGCCACACGTCAGGGGACATTAAAGAGGGAGTGAGCACTGGTGACATGACCACCTGATTCGCAATGCGATCAGGCAGTTTTCGGACTAAGGACATTCTGAGGTCTTGTCTCGCTCGTACCGCCTCAAGCAAGGCGGTGCGGATGTCACCCAAAGATTGGATTGACGACTGAAGAAGCAGTCGCCAGGACAATTCAACCGATCGTCTGGCGTCCGCGTCTGCGATTGCCTGAGTGGACCGGAGCAAAGACTTTGCTATCTGTTGAGACACTATGTATTGAGAGAACAGGCGAAAAGCTTTCCCCCTTAGCCTAAATTCTCGTTCTAGGTGAGTTGGGGTAGGGGTAGTGAAAGGTTCTTTTAGCTCACAGAGATTAATTTTAGGGGCAGCTAAGAAAGCAAACAAAGCTGAAGGGACTCCGCCGGCAGAACAAACTGGCATGGAGAACCAAGAATGAGTATCTTGAGGGATCTAGTGGGAAGTTTTGGAAGTAAATGTGGTCGCAAAGTTTTGAGCCTCTGCCTCCCATTCCACCCAAGGTCCTGGACCCAACTGCCCCACCTTAAAGACTGGATTAGCTGCTGTGTCTGTGACGGTTATCAAATCGAGTTCTGGAGTGAGAGCTGACAGAGTCTTAATGTCATTAAATCCATCATGCTTAGACCAGTCTGAAAAAAGTGTTGACGCTGAGGCAGAGGGTAAAGCCGGCTTAGCAGCATAAACAAAATAATCTTGGTGATAATAACTAGGTATAGCCTTTATGTTGACATCTAGTACATTGCCCAAAGTATCCAAGGCCCTTAATTTCCTAGATTTATTGCCCTGGATGACCCACTCACGCGGTACTGGGAGTTCCCCTGACAAGGTAGGTTGGGCGATCTCTGGTTTAGTGGGGGTCAAAAGGACCCATGACTCGTCTGGTCCGTAAAGCAAGGGCATAGCTACCTTTCTGAGAGGCGCTCTGTCTAGAGGGGGCGGATTGACATCCGTTATAACCCTTACATTCGAAGTGGTCAATGCTGCCATAGCAGGCCTAGTAACCACTGATGGTGACAGAGGGGGAGGGGGAGGGATCTGAGTTAAAGCAATAGAAGTCATCAGAGGCCGTACCGTAGAGCTTGTCGTGGGAGCTCCCAAGTCCACTGTGGGAGTTTCCTGCTGTTGGCTAAAAAATTTAGATAAAGCATTACTGAGTAGCCCATCAATTTCCTGTGCAGTGACAAATTGACTTGATGATGTACTAACTAGTGAATCATTAAGATCTTGTGCGGCGTCTAAGCCTGAACCTGACTCTTGCCCTTCCATATCTGAGATAATTGAAACCTCGTCTTTTTGATCCTGTTCCTCCTGAGAAGATCCCGCCGAAGCTGGGGTATCACCTTGTTGCCAAGATAAGTCAGGGATAGAGGATGGGATCGCCGCGTCCCGGTGGACGTCAGCCACTGTGTGAATAGTTTGAGCCGGAAGTGGGTGGTCAGGTCCTGGCTGAGAATATCGCCAAACACCTAGGCCTTGGCCTACACTCCCTTGGGAGTCCGCAACACTCTCAACCCCTGAGCCCCCTGAATTCTCCAATTCCGGGGTTAAAATGTTAATGGGTAAATCATCTTTAGGTACAGGCACTATACTGGACCCCTGAGCCCGAACACAAACTCTGTCTGGGGTAGAGGTACGATGAGAAGCACTAGAAACTGGTGAATGTCGTGAGGCTTTTTTATCATGGGAATCCTTCTTTGAAGATTTATGGCTGCGGTGTGACCGTGAACTACTCTTTGATTTATAGGATTTATCGCCGTGACCACTGGTGGAACTTTCTGTCTTACTCTTCTTACTCGATGGTGAAGAGGCAAGACTAGATGGCTGGTGTCTGAGAGGTGACCTAGACCGAGATCTCTCCCGGGACGAGGAGGCTGCCGCCGGGGGTGTAGGCTCTCGTTGACGTTTCGCAGTAGCAGTAGGAGAAGACACAGAAACCTGACCAGTCTCTGCCGGCTTACGACTAGTTACTCGAGAGGGACGTTTAGGGGGAGGGTGCTCAACAAGAAGCCTATCCCAAAGAGGGACGTTGTCACATTGAAGTGATTTATGAGCCACAATCGTAGTATACGCTGCCATCTGTTGCCTAACCTCTCGTAAGGCGACCGCTGCGGTCTTATCATTATCGCGGAGGACTTTGACACTTAATTGGGAGCAAAAGGAACATTTGCGCATCACCCACAGACCCCTTGAACGGTCTAGACATTTAACACACTTGATGCAAAGAGTGTGCGCAAAAATAGGGATACCGGCACAGGTAGGGGTAATGCATAAAGCAAAAACTGGGGCAAAGGTAGCCATGACAGAGACTGGTGGGAAACTACTGCAGGGTCTGTATTGGTCCGCCGGGGCCCAGCTCTGGAAAAAAAAAAAATTCCAGGAATTAATGCTCATAAGGTTAATCCAACATGATCGCATACACACACACACACACACGTGTCAATAACCCGCCGGGTAACGAGACGTAATGTCACAACGATCACAGCTCGCTACGCGGCGGGATCCTATAAAGATTTCCGAATATCTAAACATGTCCTAAGAAAGTTAAGAATACCCTCTGACATAATATAAAGGACCAGTATGGCGTTTATAACATAGTCTTTCTGGTGGTGACTGTCTCAAGATTCAATTTTGGAAAAACAACCCCCCACAAAGACGCCGGCACCAGAATTATTTAGCAGAATAACACAGGGCAGGCTGATACGAGATCTGATTTCTAACGAATTGTCACAAAGGATCGCCGTAAGTTTGAAGGCGGCGATACATTAACGTATCTCTCAATTAACTGGTTAACTATATGGAATTGTAAATTCCTTATTTCCTCCTCCCAGGAGCACCCGCCGGGTGTGAAAAATTTGTGAAAAGATGTTAACCCTAATTGAGCCTTCGATCGCCGTAAGTCTGAAGGCGGTGATACATAAAGTACCACTAAAATGGATCGGTTAACTAAATTGAATGACCAAGACGTTCATCCCACCCTACCAAGGTGCACCCGCCGGGTGAGATGTAAACAACGTTAACCCCATAAGTTCCTGTCCCCACTTCTTTGTAAAAGATCGCCGGGGAGGAAAGCCCTCAACAACAGCTAGGTTTGTTCTATTTGGTTTGTAAAACCGGGTAGAAAAACTTCATAACATCTGTCCGCATGAACAATGTTAGATGGGTACAGCCAGACCGCCGGGGATCATAGGGAGCCTGAAACAGGCACCAACACAGAGACGCAGTCCTGGAGAGCCACAGACACCTCCTCGCCGGGGACACAAGCCTGTGTTGAAACCACGCGTGGCCCAACACGGCTCTCGGCCGGGTTTTTCATGGTGAAACCGAGAAAAACCCGCCGGAAAGTAACCCACCCCGTTCAGAAACCATCTGAACGCACAACGGACCTGGGAGCAAGCCAAGCACGACTAGCCCAGGGCCCACACAATAATCCGTGGAATTAGCCAATACACAACTAAACCAGGAAACATACATAGTCCGTGGAATTAGCCAATACACAACTAAACCAGGATACACATGACACAGTAGGACATATTTATAAAATAAACAATAACACTTGTACATGTGGCAAAGCTACGAGCGGCTGGCTAGGCCTAAGCAGACGGCATAAGAAATGTTGAAATATAAACAAAAACACTGGAAATATAACAACAGGAACCACCGCCAACACACCACTGTAGTAAAGACTTCCGACAAAGGGAAGACTGACTCGGGACCCAGAAAAAACTTCACTAAGTGAAGAAAAATACGCTGGGAACGTCAGAAGCAATGCTTACCTCATCAGAAAGATAAAAGGCAGCATAAAATAACGCGTAATGAAAGCCGCCTGCATCACAAGCTAACTCAACTGTGAAAAGATCACATGTCCACAACAGGACCACGAGGGTACATCCGAAATAGATGCCCCAAACACACGACCCAAAATACACTGCACTGCGGGCAACCAGCCCAGGACACTCCTGCTACGCATATCCTAACCTTACTCGATACATCCCGGAGTAAACAAATGAGAAAAAACTCACTAGGGACGCAGCAAATGCGGAACCAGCGGAGCGTGGGGAGACACGTCCGGGCAGGTTGAGCGTAGAGCAGAGAAGGAAGAATGACGCCTGAATCAGCGTCTGGTCAAAGATCCACACAAGTACATCCACGATATGATGGAAAGCTTATTGGATAGTTATTCTTATTTTCTTTTTCTTTTTATTTTTTACGAAGCTTTTTCGTAGTGAGAACCCAATTCATAATGACTGAAGCCATGAGTGAGGTCGCGTGCGCTCATGATGAAGGCTCCTCAGATTTTAAATGCTCTGCGCGGTAGATTCAAACTACGGCGGATTAGTGTTTGAAGAGGATGCCTTATGTAATAGGCATGTTCGTCAATGATGGAGGGGCCACTAATAAATATTGCTATGTAACAGATCTAGTGCAGTAATAACACTCCTGCTATCCATTCCTGATTGTGTGTCCTGCCAACTGTCATGGAACTTAACACGCCCCCTCCTTTTTCATTTAAGGTGGATGGTAGGACACACCTTCTATTACCTTACAACACTGGTAATAAAAGCATTGAACAAATATATCCATATACTTATTGGCCTCAGGGGGCTTGTTGCAGCCCCAACTCTATGCATGGTAATTTGGGTCTTCTCTAGATGCACCGACAAGCTTCTGGCTAGGAACGCATTGCTAGAGGACCAAAAAGCCGTCTGAGTGATATCCTCCACTGAAAACCCCTTGAGGAAATCTAATGGTAGTGTACCATATGTGTATATCATGGGCTTTTGCCATCAACTGAGGCTCAGCTTCCTTAATTACATCTATAATAATGGATGCTAACAATTTCTTTCCTAACCTTATTGAACCATCTGGAGAAACCCACAATTGTGCCTTATACCTAGGAATACCAGACTTAGAGTAGGTATATAGTGCCTTAGCAGGGCATAGAGCATGGAGTATCTTTCCTCTTTTCAAGGCAGGAATATAGAAAGTTGTAAAGATATGTTCGTGGTGCTAATTTTTGCGATGAATCTGGTGCAGGAGCAATAGAGAAGGTTTGTGGAAAGTACTTAGAATATACGGAGTAGAGGGCAAGTTGCTGAAAGCAGTGAAGAGCATGTATGAGGGTGCAAAGGCGGCAGTACGTGTGGAGAGTGAGCAGAGCGAGTTCTTTGACCTGAATGTTGGTTTGAAACAGGGGTGTGTGATGTCCCCGTGGTTGTTTACTGTATATATGGATGGAGTTATGAAAGAAATACTATCAAGAGCAGTGGATGTTGGTGTATCGCTGAAAAGGGAGGGAATTGAGTGGAAGCTACCTATACTGCTGTTTGCGGATGATACAGTTCTGATGAGTGATAATGAATGGGAGTTGCAGGGTCTGGTAAATGAGTTTGGAACAGTGTGCGAAAAACGGAATTTGAAGGTAAATACGGGGAAGAGCAAGGTTATGGTCTTCGAAAGGGGTGAAGTCACAGAGTGTGAGGTGAAGCTGAACGGTCAGGCTATGGAGATCGTCAACTCTTTTAAGTATCTGGGCAGTGTGTTGAGTAAAGATGGGACTATGGATGAAGAGGTGCGGGAGAGGGTACAACAGGGGAAGAGGGTTGTAGGAACGCTAAAAGCAGTAACAAGAAATAGGGTGGTCAGTATGGAAGTGAAGAAGTCCTTGCATGACAGTGTGGTAATCCCGACACTGACTTACGGAAGCGAAGCATGGACGTTGGTTGAGAGACTCAGACCAAGAGTGAGAGCAGTGGAAATGAATTACTTAAGGAGTGCGTGCGGAGTTACATGGAGGGATAGACTGACTAATGAGGAAGTAAGAAGGAGGTGTGGTGTGGAGGTAGATGTGCTGGAAAGTGTGAAAAGGAACAACTTGAGATGGTTCGGCCATATGGAACGTATGGAAAGCGAGAGAATGACTAAGAGGGTGTACGAGAGCGAGGTGGAGGGACAGAGGGGGAGAGGTAGACCGAATATGAGGTGGAAGGATGGAGTGAGGAACTACATGAACGAAGGCGGTGCTGGTTGGGGGGAGGGGCGTCGACTGACTGGGGACAGAGGTGCATGGGGGCGGTTCGTTCGTGGCCACCCCTTCGGGGATCACGGCGTCAGGCAATAGATAGATAGATAGATAGCAATATGTACAGAGTCATTATTAGGGGCAAAACGTAGACAGTTAGTAGCCCTTGCCATGGCTGTCAATTCTGAGACCCTATGGCCAGTAGCCAGGGTCATCAGAAACACACACTTTCTTAAGTTTCTTGTCTATCTTTTGGTCTCACAGAATAAGACCTAAACTGTGACAAAGTTAGGACCTTCGAGATTGACCATTGAGGAAGCAATTGACGATTTGGGGCTCTGAGTTTAAAAACAAGCCTTCATAAAATCCTGTTCATCTTTCTGGGGTAAAGATAAACCAGTAAGCGTAAAGAAGGGTTCTTTTATGCCGATACGTGGTTTATAAGTGTGTTAACTGCTATTTTTTTTAAATTCAAATAAGTAATTTAGGTACTTTAACAACAAAGCAACCTGTTGGTGTGACGTCGCTATGTGGTGACGTCACGGGAAGGCGCGCAATGTAGTGGGCCGACGCCGACACTGACGCCGACGATATGGCTGGGCGCGCAATGTGATGGGCCCATGTCGACGCCGACGCCTACGATGTTGCTGGGTTGGAGGACCCGCGCACTTCAACAACGGAAGTCAGTGAGTGAGGTTGTGCGACACTGGTAGCAGAGCGTAGTTAATTCGGACCGTAGTTCGAACATAATGGCATCGTGTTCAACTAAGTGGCCTCCAAAACTTGAAAGTGACTGTTTATGAAAATTGGAAGAAGGACATAGGCATTTGGTGTGATTTGACAGATTTACCAAAGAAGAAACAAGCGCTTGCCATCCACCTTTCATTATCAGGAAGGGCGAGGGTTGCGTCATCGGAAATTGAAGTCGATGTTTTGAAGCAAGATAATGGTGTCGAGCAGTTGTTGGCAAAGCTGGACGATTTATTCCTCGTGGACAAGGGACGTCGGCAGTTTGCGCCTTTTCATGAGTTGTATAACCTCAGACGAAATGGGAATACGAATATTTGGAAGTTTGTGGCTGAATTTGAACATATTTATTTCAGTTTTAACCCTTAATTAGCGGCTCACCACATAAGTCGAGTTAAATAAAGCTGGACTATGTGGCGGCGCTCGACATAGGTCGAGTGGCAATTTCAGCACGTAATGTTGCTGAGAGAGAGAGACAAGTGATGGCAGGAGACTAGCGAGCGTATGACTGCTCCAGACCACCGCGGCGAACCTACTGACACGAATCTCAGCTCCCTCCTCCCTCTCTCACTCGCTACATACTGAATTATATGGGGAAAGTACCGAATTACATGCTTTTTGCACTCGCGTTGCACGGTTATTGCAAGAAAACTAGCCATCATAAAAGGATCGTTATGGTGTCATTCGAAAGCTCTGTTTATGCCCTTTCAGGGATAGGTACTTGTTTTACGTTCTGGGTCTTATTTAGGCATGAAAATTATCACGTAAACAGCCCTATTTTGGCTAAAAACACCCCGCTGTGCGGTACATATAAATAAACTGCATAGGCCGCTCGTAAGGTGTTAAGAAGCAAAGCATGGATCTGCCGAATGCTGTGAGGGCTTTTATGCTGCTGGCTTCATGTAAACTGTCTGATGGTGAGCAACAACTAGTGATGTCCGCAATAAATGAGGTGACCTATGAGAATATAAAATCGGCCCTGAATCGTATATTTGCTGGTGGCATTGGCGGTCAGAATAAGGCATCATTGCCTGTTAGTGTGGTGAAGAGTGAACCTGTTTTTTGGAGTGACGAGGGTGGGAGTGAGGAGACCCTTTATGTTAGAGGACGAGCGCGAACACGGTCTCGGGGTGGTGTAATACGTGGTCGAGATCGTGGAGCCAGCCGATATTCAACCGGATATGCTAGAGCCTCCCCACGTTCATCCACTGGTAGGAGGCAGAACCAACTAGGACCTGATGGTAAAGTATCAAGATGTTTAATATGCGATTCTCGATTCCATTGGGCACGTGATTGTCCAGATGCATACGAAAATGACGGCAGGAATGAATATGATTCTGAAACAGTACATCTGTCATTATTTATGGGCTATGCAGGTGATGAAGCGAATGGAAGTAAATTACAGACATTGGTAAAGGAATCTAAGGGATGCGCTGTTCTAGACACTGGGTGTTCTAAAACTGTATTGCGGAGTGGGGTGGATTAATTGCTATCTAAGTGATCTGAGTGATTATGAGCGTGAGGCTGTTATTGAGGATAAGTCGTCCTCGACGTTTACTTTCGCTGATGGTGTCACGGTTTCTTCGCTCAAACGTGTTACTCTGCCTTGCTACAGTACATTGGAAATATGCGTGCTACCATAGTGACAGATGTTGTGGACTTCAATATTCCCTTGCTGCTGAGCAAATGTTCCATGAAGAGGGCAAAGATGTTGATGAATTTTGAAAGTGATCAGGTCAAAATTTGTGGAACGGTGGTTGATTTGAAGTCCTCATCTTCGGGCCATTACCTGCTTCCGATCTCCGTATGACTAGGCCGTGGGTTAGGTGGGGCTATTACACTGGCAACTCTTAGGACTGACTTGGGGAAAACAGCCTTAAAACTTCACAGACAATTTGGACACCCTACGTCAGCGAGGCTAATTAAACTGGTTACAGATGCAGGTATTAAAAATTTGGGACTGGTGAGGGCCATCAAAAAGGTGTCTGATGCATGTATGGTCTGTGGGAGGTTTAAGAGAGCCAAGCCCTGACCCGTTGTCTGTTTGCCCATGGCATCCAGGTTTAATGAGGCCGTAGCCATGGATTTGAAGGTTTGGGGGAGGCGTTATTTCTTAGTCCTTGTTGATTTGGCAACTCGGTTTTGCACTGCGACAGTTATAGGGGACAAGTCTGCGGCCACCATCATCAAGGGAGTATTCCGGAGCTGGATTGGTATGTTTGGTGCACCAAGGAAATTTCTCTCTGATAATGGTTGTGAATTCAACAATGCTGGGATGCGAGAGTTGGGTGAGGCCTTCAACATCAAGATCATGACAACGTCTGCAGAGAGTCCATGGAGCAATGGGGCCTGTGAACGTCAAAATGCGGTGATTGGCGACATTGTTAGGAAGAAAATGGCTGATAGCCGTTGTGACTTGGATGTGGCCTTGGCTTGGGTGGTATCGGCGAGAAATGCTCTCACCAATTTTGCGGGGTATTCTCCTAATCAGCTTGTTTTTGGTCTAAACCCTGGCCTGCCGAACATGTGCGAGAATGATCTTCCAGCCTTGAAACTTCCATCAACATCTGAAATTGTAAGGGTCAATCTGAACGCTCTTCATTTGGCACAACAGGAATTCATCAATGCTGAATCAAGTGAATGTCTGTCCAGGGCTCTGCGGCACAACATACGTTTGAGTGATTTGAACGACATTAGCAATGGCGACGAAGTCTTCTACAAGAGGAATGACAGTCATGAGTGGTATGGTCCCAGAATTGTGATAGGCAGAGATGGAAAACAAGTTTTGGTGAGACACGGCGGTGTCTACGTGAGAGTGCATGTGTATTTACCTAATTGTATTTACCTAATTGTAGTTTACAGGAGTTGAGCTAAGCTCGTGTTGTCCCGTCTCTCAGTCTACTTTTTATCCAATTTTTTCTTGAAAATATGGATGTTCCCTGCCCCTACCACCTCCTCCTCCAGCCCATTCCATTTGTCAATACATCTATAGGGGAAGCTAAACTTCCTGATATCGTTCTTGCAGGTAGGTCTTTTTACTTTGTAGCTGTGGCCTCTAGTTATTCCTGTATCCATAATTAATATATCCTCCCTATCCAGCCTCTCCAGCCCCCGGGTACATTTGTACATCATTATCATGTCTCCCCTCTCTCTCCTCTCTTTTAGACTCGGTAGATTTAATTTGTCTAGCCTCCCTTCATATGGCAGTTCTCTGAGACTTGGAACCAATCTAGTGACTGCTCTCTGGATTCTTTCTAACTTGTGAATATGCTTCTTTAGATGCGGGGACCACACCACTGCTGCATACTCCAATCTTGGTCTAATCATACTCTTCATAATTTTCGCTACCATGGTCTCATCCAAATAGTTCAGAGCAACTTTCATATTCCCGGCCATTGCATACATTCCGCTAAAGAGCTTGTTAATATGTTTCTCTGGCGACAAATTATCTTGTATAATCAACCCTAAATCTTTTTTTCTTTTCGGCCTTGCTAATTTTATTATCTCCCATCCTGTACTCCCAATTTGGTCTATTCACACTTCTTCCCATATTTAACACATGACATTTACTTATATTAAATTTCATTTTCCACTTGGTGCTCCATTCGTATATTTTATCTAAATCCCCTTGCAGCTCCTCACAACTACTTTTATTTGTTATTTGTCTCATAATTTTTACGTCATCTGCAAACATTGACATGTAAGAGTTTATGCCTATCGGCAGGTCATTCACGTACATAAGGAACATGAGAGGTGCCAACACAGATCCCTGCGGCACACCACTCTCAACTTTCCGCCACGATGAGTAAGTTCCTCTAATGTTGGTCCTCATTTCCCTATCTGTTAAATAGCTCTCCATCCATTTCAGCAAACTCCCCCTGACACATCCTAGCGTCTCAAGCTTAGATAACAATCTCTTATGTGGTACCTTATCGAATGCTTTGGAAAGGTCTAAGTAGACGCAGTCCACCCATCCGCCTCTTTCTTGGAGTACATCTATCACCCTACTGTAATAACATAGCAAACTGGTAACACAAGATGTCCCTTCTCTGAATCCAAATTGCTTTGGGGTTATTATTTTCTTTCTCTCCAACATTTTCATCCATCTCTTCCTAATTAGCTTTTCACAAATCTTGCATACAATACTAGTAAGTGAAACTGGTCTATAGTTTAGAGGGTCCTCAGGGTTTCCATTCTTGTATATCGGAATGATATTAGCTCTTTTCCATTCAACAGGAACCTGTCCTTTATCTAAGGAAGCTTGAATTATGTCCCTCACTGGCTCCACTAATTGCTCTGCACACTCCTTTAAAACCCAGGCAGACACTTCATCCGGTCCCATAGCTTTCCTTACTTCAAGTCCTCTCATCGCAGATAACAGCTCATCTCTAGTTATTTCAATCTTACTAAGACCACTCTCCAGTACTCCCGCCTGTGGTTCGTCAAAACCTTCCTCTCTAGTAAAAACTGACCCCAATTTGTTATTCATTACCTCACACATGTCCGATACATTTTCATACGTCCTAGCATCAACTCTTAATTTAGTAATTTGTTTCTTTACCTTCAACTTACTGTTTATATATTTATAAAATAATCTAGGGTCACTTTCACATTTATTTACTATGTTCTTCTCATAGTTCATTTTAACTTGCCTAATTATGTTAACATATCTATTCCTCTCCTGTTTATATTTATTCCGATTACTCTCAGTGTTCCTTCTTCTTAATCTAGCCCAAGCTGCATCACGCCTACCCAAAGCTCTTTTGCATTTCAAATTAAACCAATCTTTCTGCTTAGTAAAATTTCCAGTTTTATATCTTGGGACAAACATATTGGTTCCTACTCTATAAATTTCGAGGAATCTACTATATTTACCTTGTACGTCCCGTTCCTTCAAAATAAGATCCCAATCTACTCCCTCTAAATATCTTTTCAAGGATACATAATCAGCTTTACTATAATTTAATCTGTCATTTATGTAGCTATTGTCTAATCTATTGGCATTACTCGAGGTCAACTTCCATTTTAGTAATAGGTGATCACTTTTACCTACAGGACATAGATAGTTTATATCACTAATTTCGTGAGGATCTTTTGTAAAAATCAGATCGAGTTTAGAAGGTTCGTTATTACCCCTCATTCTTGTATTTTCCTTCACATGTTGTGTAAGTACATTTTCCGTAACCAACTCCACTAGCCGACTTCCCCAAGATCTCTGATTTGGCCCTGCATCTCCCGATTCCCAATCAACCTCACTACAGTTAAAATCTCCTACCAAGATCAATCGATTCTTCCTTAAAAGCAATCTTCTCAACGACTGAATCATATCCTCTACCATCTCCTCAAACTCCAACTCCCTCCATGCTCTGGTCTTTGGTGGCATGTAAGCTACTGCTATGTCTAGCTTTTTTCCTTCTATATCATTGAGTTCAACTGCCATTATTTCTGCCTTGTCATTATTTAACTCCACGTGCTTTGCTGTCATAGGGTTCTTAACTAATACTGCCACTCCACCTCCCCTTTTACCCTTTCTATCATTTCTCCATATATTATATCCTTCACTAAACACTATGTTGCTGTCAAAGTCCTGGTTCAGCTTTGTCTCTGTCAAACAGACTATCTGTGGTTGATCTTTTCTTAATATATTATCTAACTCTACCTTTTTACTGTTTATTCCATCTATATTAGTGTAGTAGCACAGTATATTTGAATCCACCTCCTTGTTTCTCTTCCCTCTCTGCCTCCCACCAGGTTCACCTCCTCCTCCTCCATCCCTTCCCTGACCCAGTTCCACCTCCCCCACTAATTCTATTCTCCTCCCCCCTCTCTCTCCCTCTGTTCCACCCTCTCCACCACATCCTGGCTCTCTCTCCGGTCCCCTGCTCCCTGCATTATCTCTCGCTCCGTCTCCTTGCTTTGACTTCGTACTTGTCTCTCTGTCTCTTTCCCTATCACTCCTCTTACTTTCGGTTCTTGGTGGCTCCTGATGTACCACTTCCTTACTTGCCCTTCCCTTATTCTCCAAAAAAAATTCTTCTTTTGCTCTTCAGACAACTTTCCATTCTCTTCATCAGCCTTAGCTTGGAGTTCCCCTGTGTCGTCTGTCGCACGCTCCGGAGCGGAATATTGCAATTGGGAGCCATGAGAACATTGAAAGTGTCAGCAGTGATGGGAGTGATGCAGTCCAGGATAGGCCTACTTATGATCAAGATGACAATTCGGAAAATGATGAGATTCCGGTTGAGCCTCCCGATGGTGAAAATCTAGATGAAAAGCCTCCCACAGTATCTATTGGTCAACATATTAAAGGAATACACTCAGACAGTGGAGAATTAATATCTGGGAGGATTGTGAGTCGGGCGGGTAAAGCCACTGGGAAATACAGACACTGCTACAATTTGAAGAAGGACTCTGACGGAAACATTGGTTGGGTGGATTTGGAGAAAGATTTTAGCTCGTGGGAAGCGATTGATGACGAAGTGGAGATGCTTGTCCTTTTCAACTCTGAGGATGTAATATGTGCCAAGGACAGCGAAATTACAAACTGGCAAGACAATAATGTGTATGAGGAAGTAGAGGATGCCAGACAAGATGCCATATCAGTTCAATGGGTTATGACAGAGAAAATGAAGAATGGAAAGCCGTTTGTTAAAGCCCGTTTAGTCGCCAGAGGTTTTGAGGAAGACACAGTGAGCCTCCGGAAAGATTCCCCGACATGCTCGAAGGAAGCAGTGCGTTTGGCACTTTCTTTGGCCTCCACCAATCGATGGGATTGTCACGCTATGGACGTGAAGGCTGCCTACCTGCAAGGTCATGACATCGAGCGAGTTGTTCATCTACGTCCTCCGCCGGAATATGCTAACGGCAAGCTGTGGCGTTTGAAGAAAACGGTTGATGGCCTTTGTGATGCTGCTAGGCATTGGTATCTGCGTGTAAGGGATCAGTTGTTGGATCTCGGAGCCAAAGTATCATCACTGGATTCAGCGCTGTTCTCTTGGAGCAATGATAGTAAACTCGGAGGCCTTGTATGCGTTTATGTCGATGACTTTCTTTGGGCTGGTACACTGGAGTTTGAGCAGAAAGTGATAGACCGTTTAAGTCAAATATTTCGCGTCGGCAGTTCGGAATCTAAAACCTTCAAGTACGTGGGACAAAATGTGGTCTCCAACACTAATGGCAGCATAACGCTTGACCAATGTCAGTACGCTTCGTCTCTGAAACCAGTTACACTGAGCAGACATCGTACAACAGTGAAATCAGGAGAGCTGTCTGAATCTGAAAAATCTGAGTACCGAGCTTTAATAGGGCAACTCAATTGGATTGCCACACACACTCGGCCAAATATTGCATTTGATTTGTGAATTGAGTGTGAATAACAACCAAGCCACCGTAGCTGATTTGCTTAGGCTTAATAAGGTGATCACAAGGGTCAAGACCGACATTCTCCGGGGTAACCGGCAATAGCCTACTTGTACCCGGGACTGACTTAGTACTTGTCTGGTATTATAATATCACCCGCCCATACTGGTACCCGGGACTGTCTTTATAACCGGCAGTACTGGTACCCGGGCCTTATTTAGATAAGGTCTAGGGTACCCAGGGATTTGAGAAATCTCAACACGCCATAGTCTTAGCACTCGTAAGGGTAGGCCTACTCGGCCACGAGTGTTATTCGGCGTTCATTTATGTATCTTTGTACAGGTTTAAATTTTTATATCTTTCCGGGACTGTAAGTCAGTGAGATATATTCAATCAAGATATTATTTTGAGTACTCCACTGGCCATAGGCCTACTTGGTACCATTGGAAATAATTAATTACGAGTGCCTAAATAAGTAGTAAAATAGGCTACTATTAAAATTGTATTGAATTTAACATCATATTATAATGCTATAAAATATGAGTAATTTGATGGCTATCACTGAAAATAATGCAATATAAAAATGTCTTGAAGGCAAATATATTGATAAGGCACTCGATCTTGATTGCAAACGTAAAAAC
Organism: Paralithodes platypus; assembly: GCA_032716605.1. Taxonomy (NCBI): domain Eukaryota; kingdom Metazoa; phylum Arthropoda; class Malacostraca; order Decapoda; family Lithodidae; genus Paralithodes; species Paralithodes platypus. Next base: position 4,532,207 of record CM064578.1, on the reverse strand, counting down.
TTTACGAATTCACCATCGCATAGAACGCTTTGATGGTAAATACTGAAGGTATTGTAGTCGATATGGTATGAACCATTTATTCCCTACAAAGTGTATTTGTGATAAATTAATGAACAAATTAACACTGATCGGAATGAAGGGAAATTGCTCAAAAAATTTCGGAAATAAAATTTGGGAACTTAAAATTCTGATAAATAAAATATGGCTTTGAAAAGTGACTCTTGGCCAACGCATAATCTTGGGGACACGCAAAGAATTTAAAGTTTCATGAATTTGACACTATCATACTAGGCTACTGAAAACTTAAGGAAATTACTATAAAGCTACAAAGTTAATATGCACTTTTTAAAATAAAAGACACTGCAGCTAGTGAGCCGAAGGCTCGTATGACAATAACAATTAAAAGCAAGGTGGCGTCCTGAAAACACGATCGTCGTCCCGCCCAGAGATTAATTAATAAGTCCTTGCCTATTCAGGTTTACAAGTGAATACAATTAAAATAAATACATTCCTAAATGCTTATACAGTCAGGACCCCCAATTCGCGAGAATAGGGGTGACAGGAGGCATCGCGTATTGCAAATTCGCGTATTGTGGAACTAACTTTAACCCTTAATTAGCGGCGAGCAACATAAGTCGAGTTAAAAAAAGCTGGACTATGTGGCGGCGCTCGACATAGGTCGAGTGGCAATTTCAGCACGTAATGTGGCTGAGAGAGAGAGACAAGTGGTGGCAGGAGACTAGCGAGCGTATGACTGCTCCAGACCACCGCGGCGAACCTACTGACACAAATCTCAGCTCCCTCCTCCCTCTCTCACTCGCTACATACTCAATTATGTACCGAAAGTACCGAATTACCTGCTTTTTGCACTCGCGTTGCACGGTTATTGCAAGAAAACTATCCATCATACAAGGATCGTTATGGTGTCATTCGAAAGCTCTGTTTATGCCCTTTCAGGGATAGGTACTTGTTTTACGTTCTGGGTCTTATTTAGGCATGAAAATGATCACGTAAACAGCCCTATTTTGGCTAAAAACACCCCGCTGTGCGGTACATATAAATAAACCGCATAGGCCGCTCGTAAGGTGTTAAATGGGAATAATTAGATTGGGTGACATCTCTCAATTATGGCCTATTTTCGACATTTTTGGCCCTATTTCCGACATTTTTGGCTCTACAATACAGTCTATATATATCTTATATATAAGAACAACAATGAATAAAAATATGAAACCTACCTTAAAATTAGTAGTAGATAGGCTAGGACTAGGACCGTAGGACTTCACGATTTTCTCCAACTTCTCCCTCCCTGACCAAATCGTACGAACAGTTTACTCTGACAAGCCTATTGCACAGTTTCCTTCTCCTTTTTTCTTGCGATCCAACACTTCCACCTTCATTTTGTGTGTTATCTTCTTATATTGGCGTGGCATGGCGAAAAAAGTGGCAGGCACTACAAACGTTTGGTCACTCCGAAAGGCTATGAGCGCTTGAGCGGGACTGTGGGAGGGAGGGTAAGCGGGAGGGAAGGCAGGCGTATGCCCGTCTTCTTCTCTTTTCGGAGCTACGCCTGGGCCTCGCGAAACGTAGACGTGCTCGCGTATCAAGCGGGAATAGCGGATTTGGCCCCTTCTTAGCTCTCGATTCGTGTATTGTGGTACCACCTCGCGTAATTATATGTTTAATTAATTAATGTTATTTTCGAGGGGTAACTTGTGTATTAGGGTTTTCGCGCATTGTGGAATCGTGTATTGGGGGTCCTGACTACAACTTAAATATGCAAATTATAGGTTTGACTCCTGTAAGGAGATAAAGAAAACCTAATATTTAGTAGTGGCCCCGTAATCATTGACGAACATGCCTATTACATAAGGCATCCTCTTCAAACACTAATCCGCCGTAGTTTGAATCTACCGCGCAGAGCATTTAAAAACTGAGGAGCCTTCATCATGAGCGCACGCGACCTCACTCATGGCTTCAGTCATTATGAATTGGGTTCTCACTACGAAAAAACTTCGTAAAAAATAAAAACAAAAAGAAAATAAGAATAACTATCTAATAAGCTTTCCATCATATCGTGGATGTACTTGTGTGGATCTTTGACCAGACGCTGATTCAGGCGTCATTCTTCCTTCACTGACATATCAAGTAAACCAAAATCCTCAATACATCAACGAATGGGAAGGGGATGGTCGGGAGGGCCCCAGTCGTCAATGATTACGGGGCCACTACTAAATATTAGGTTTTCTTTATCTCCTTACAGGAGTCAAACCTATAATTTATTAGTGGCCCCTCCATCATTGACGAACATGCCTGATTTCTAAGACTGGAGGGGGACATTCGTAATCATATCATAACTCTAGAAAAGCAGATAATAAAAACAACCACATAGTATTCTTACTTTTGAAAATATATTTAATACGGCGTAGGTCGGGAATATACAAGAAAGGGGTTCAGGCAGGTGCGTGCTTCAAAGAAGCCTGCCTGACAAAAATAGGTAACCCTGAAGATTCTGTACACAGATCTGTAGTTACAAAGGCACCCCACTCAACGAGTGGTGACAAAAATAACAAGTTATCAGTTTATATGTGCACATAATAAACCCCAAAATAATCGTGGAGATAAATTGCAAATGATCTTCACTGATTTAATATTAAATTGCTTTCGCAGCTAAAACTACTATAACAACACCGTTGTTTTGTACTAACATTTGTACTTAGCACAATTTCTCGCAGAGAAATTTTCATATCACATTAACCATAAATTGTATCACAGCTCTCACACTCCGGCGGGGTCTAGGGTGTCCTATGTCAACTGACTGCACCCCCCCCCCCCCTTTCCCTTGAAAGTAAACAAAAGTGACTGCAGGGCTACCTAGACCCTCTGCCTTAAAGCTATACATGGTAAGGAAGGCTTATCTAGAGCAACTGACAGGTATCTAGACAAAAACGTGTGATTAGACGCCCACAACTGAGTGGACGCAATATCTTTTACTGAAAAAAATTTCAGGAAACGTAAAGAGGCTGCCCATTTGCGTAAATCGTGGGCCCGACCCACAACGCCGGGATTACTCTCTTTAATGACTTCGACCAGAAGAGAGGCTAATCGCCGTTTCAGTAAGCGTTTACCCGTACTTGCTACCCATAAAGCACCTTGGGGGTTGAGAGGAGCTACTCTCAAATATTTGGTTAGAGCTTGCACTGGACAAATATTATGATGCACCTTTCCCCTTTTTAACGCTGGCACCGTGAACTCAGAAAACACGTGTGCACTATGCTCATTCTTGGCTACAAATCCTGGGGAAGGTGCAATGTAAATACATTCATTAAGTCTTCCAAACCTAAGGCAATTAGGTGTGTTACTCATCGCCGCCAGCTCAGACACTCTGTTCCCGGTGGCCAAAGCCAAAAGGAAAACAGCCTTTTTTAAGAGTAAAGCAAAGTCTGCAGTATTTTGGTACAGACGAGAGTGAAGTAAAGACAAAGCTTTGTCCAGAGACCAAGTGGGCATGAGCTGACGGGGAGGTGGCCGGAGTTTAAAACAAGCTCTCATAAAACCTGTTTCCTCCGCCACCGGTATGGAGAGACCTGTAAGGTCTAAAAAGGGCACTCTAATCGCAGTTAAGTGATTTTTTAACGTTACCACAGATAAATGTTTCTGCTCAAACAGATAATTTAAATAATTGAACACTAAAGCTACTGATGGCACAGTCTGTTCTGTTCTAATGATCCAAGAAGTAAAGGCTTGCCAATGTGAGTGATACTGTCGTTTCGTAGACTGAGTATATTGATTTAATAATTTATTGGTCACATCTCTACCGTATGGTGCTAGCCACTTGGCCTCCTGAATGTCCATAATGCAAAAGTCAGCGAGGTCGCTAGGTTGCCAATCGTGTCTAAGTGGAAATACCCGACCGGGAGCGACACCGGGTGCGGGCACGACATTTTCAATTGCTGGTACCACAACTGCGCCGGCCACAGGGGCGCGATTAGTGAGACTAAGCCTCGATAATCTCGTAGTTTGTTCACTATGTGGCACATTAGTGACGCATCTGGTGGTGGAAACAGATAGATGGAGCTCCATCTGTTCCAGTCTATCACTAGGGCGTCTGGCCCCCCTGCTGGCGTTTTCGTCCGGCGGGTGAGGTATAGAGGGAGTTTGTGAGTCTCCTCGGACGCAAACAGATCCACTTGTGGATGGGAGAGCTCTGCAATCATTAGGTTGAAAATGGGTTGCTTGAGCTCCCATTCTACTGTCGTGCTTTGTCTCCGGGACAGAGCGTCTGCCCAGACGTTCGCTACGCCTGGGAGATAAGATGCGTGAAGATAAATGTCTAGTCTGTTGGCTAGAGTAAAAATCTCTTCCGACACGTTTAGCAACCTCCTTGACATCGTTGATCCTTGTTTCTGAATACAGTGAACTGCGTTCAGATTGTCCATTCTGAAGGCCACCGACTTGCCCCGTAACGCAGGGCCGTGAGCCTGAAGGAAATACAAGGGGACTAGTAATTCTTTGACATTGATGTGAGAGATTTCTAAGTGGGACCAAAGCCCCTGACCCTGGTGTCCCTGATTTGACTGAAATCCCCAACCTATTGTGCCTGACGCATCCGTGTCTACCCATACCGTTGGTGGAGGAGAGGTCCATGACATTATTGAGTGCAACGTTTCCCTCTTTGCCCAGACCGCTAGTAAGGTGTGGATTAATTTCGGGATGGGCCATAATTTTCCCGCCGGTAAGAGTGGGAAATATTTGTTGCCTTCCAATATTAAGCGTTTTACTTTCAACCGGCCCAACATGACAGTTAGTTGAACCCAGTTGAGAGAGCCGACCAGAGACTCCCAGACCCTCCGCGTCGTAGTCAGACTGTGAAGAAACATGAACAGTTTCCTGCGAAACCTGTTGCGATTGTCCACACTCTGACTCAGAGTGAGAGCGGCCGTGTCCCAGACCAGCCCTATCCACTGAATTACTCGTGAGGGAACAAGGTTTGGCTTTACCAGATTTACCTTGAACCCTAGAGTTTTGACATGATTTAAAATTATGTTGACATGTTTGATGCATAATTGTTGTGTCTCTGCCACCACCAGCCAGTCGTCTAGGTACCACAACACTCTGATCCCTTGTTTTAACAATGGCATCAGGGCTTGCCGGACTAATTTCGTGAATAATCGAGGTGCTAGGTTCAAACCGAACGGCATCCTTTGAAAAACAAAATGTTGGCGCCTGATCCGTAAGGCCAAAAACCTTTGAAATCTTTTGTTGACCGATACGTGCCAATAGGCGTCTGTCAGGTCTAGTGAACACATCCAACCTCCAGGCGGAAGTGTTAGCCTGATTTGATGTACTGTTAACATTCTGAAAGACTCGTTGTGAATGTGAAGGTTCAGATAAGACAGGTCTACGACCGGTCTCATCTGAACACTGTCCCTTTTGGGAACCAAAAATAGTTTGGACGTGAATACAGGGTAATTTGGGGGGACCGGGATGATGACATTCTTGGCAATCATTTCCTGGACCAGTGACTCCACCTCTAAAGAAACAAAATTCGCCGTTGTCGGCTGACGTAAGCGAGGTCGCCGGAGCCACTGCCAAGTGATGCCTTTGCGTGCCACCATCCATGCCCAAGTGTTTAAAGGCCATGCTTGGTGACACGTTCGGAACGACCAAGTTAGCAGACAAGGGTTCGCCGGCTGTACTACCCTCGGGTCCTCCGGCCTTAAGGTTGGCACCGGGAGTGAGAGAGACTTTAGTTTTTTGGTGGTGGGGTTGGTGGTGCTGGACGCTTCGCCGGCTGGCTGGTGCTGGCCGAAGACTGGCCCTGACCTGGCTTATTCTGGCCGCGTCCTCTCTGACCTGAAAACTTACTCTGTCTATGCCTATACTGACCTTGGGGGGAGTGGGAGGACTTAGGCAGAAGAAAGGGCTTAGATCCCCCTGGCTGAGCTTTAGCGGTTGGCCTGGGTTTGGGGAAGTTAAAGGCAGGTTTCTTAGAAGGGGTGGGACTTTGTTTAAAGGCCTGTGCCATATTGAATACCGTTCGCCACACTTCAGGGGACATTAACGAGGGAGTAAGCACTGGTGACATGACCACCTGATTCGCAATGCGATCAGGCAGCTTGCGAACTAAAGACATTCTGAGATCTTGTCTTGCTCGTACCGCCTCAAGTAAGGCGGTGCGTATGTCACCTAGAGATTGGATTGACGACTGGAGTAGCAGTCGCCGGGATAATTCAACCGATCTTCTGGCATCCGCGTCTGCGATTGCCTGAGTGGACCGAAGTAAAGACTTAGCTACCTGTTGAGACACTATGTACTGAGAAAACAGGCGAAAAGCTTTCCCCCTTAGCCTAAATTCTCGGTCTAGGTGAGTTGGGGTAGGGGTAGTGAAAGGGTCTTTTAGCTCACAAAGATTAATCTTAGGGGCAGCTAGGAAAGAAAACAAAGCTGACGGGACTCCGCCGGCAGAACATACCGGCATGGAGAACCACGAATGAGAATCTTGGGGGATCTGGTGGGAAGATTTGGAAGTAAATGTGGTTGCAAAGTTTTGAGCCTCTATCTCCCAATCTACCCAAGGTCCTGGACCCAACTGCCCCACCTTCAAGACTGGATTAGCTGCTTCGTCTGTGACGGTTTGCAAATCAAGTTCAGGAGTGAGAGCTGACAGAGTCTTAATGTCATTAAACCCATCCAGCTTAGACCAGTCTGAAAACAATTTTGAAGCTGAGGCAGGGGGTAAAGCTGGCTTAGTAGCATACACAAAATAATCTTGGTGATAATAACTAGGTATAGCCTTGATGTTAACATCTAGTACATTTCCCAAAATATCCAGGGCCCTTAATTTCTTTGATTTATTGCCCTGGATGACCCACTCACGCGGTACTGGGAGTTCCCCTGACAAGGTAGGTTGGGCGAGCTCTGGTTTAGTGGGGGTCAAAAGGACCCATGACTCGTCTGGTCCATAAAGCAAGGGCATAGCTACCTTTCTGAGAGGCGCCTTGTCTAGAGGGGGTGGATTGACATCCGTTATCACCCTTACATTCGAAGTGGTCAATGCCGCCGTAGCAGGCCTAGTTGTTGTTGTTGTTGTTCCCCAAGCTGCCTGGCCGAACAGCCCCAAGGCCCCGAGTAAGGCCAAGGCCATAAACGAGCGCCCCCACAGAACCCTCCCTGCCGACCACAATAAAGCCTGGGTGACCGAAGCCACTCCATGGCGGGGAGCTGAGAGGGTGCGTAAACGCCCGGGAAACCAAAGCCCCACCCAGGGCCCTGTGCCCCTCAGCAATTATAAAGAGAAAGTTGAGGGGCAAAGGAATAATGTGACGCTTTAGCTTCCAATCTTGGTAGATTGGGAGGTCAATCCACGGAAGAGACGCCGTCACTTGAGATCTAGAAAATATATAAGTAAAAGGAACAGTCAGAGTAAGCTATGGGTATGGCAGAGATCGCTCAGGTCTCACTCTGATAGACCAGCCCATCACCAGAGGCCTAGTAACCACTGATGGTGACAGAGTGGGGGGGTTAGGGATCTTAGATAAAGCAATAGAAGTCATCAGAGGCCGTACCGTAGAACTTGTCGTGGGAGCCCCCAAGTCCACTGTGGGAGTTTCCTGTTGTTGTCCAAAAAATTTAGATAAAGCATTACTAAGTAGCCCTTCAACTTCCTGCGCAGTAACAAATTGAGTTGATGATGAACTTACTGGTGAATCATTAATATCCTGCGCGGCGTCTAAGCCTGAACCTGACTCTTGCCCTTCCATCTCCGAAATTATTGAAACCTCGTCTTTCTCCTCCTGATCCTCCTGAGAAGACCCCGCCGAAGCTGGGGTACCTTGCTGCCAAGATAAGTCAGGAATAGAGGATGGGATCGCCGCGTCCCTGTGGACGTCAGCTACTGTGTGACTCGTTTGAGTCGGAAGTGGGTGGTCAGACCCTGGCTGAGCAAATCGCCAAACACCGAGGCCCTCTCTTGGGAGTCTGAAACATTCTCAATCACTGATCCCCCTGAACTCTCCATTTCCAGGGTTAAAATATTAATGGGTAAATCCTCTTTAGGGACAGGCACCGCACTGGACCCCTGAGACCTAACACAAACTCTGTCTGGGGTAGAGGTACGATGAGAGGCACTAGAAGCTGGTGAATGTAGGGAGGTCTTTCGTTTATGGGAATCCTTTTTGGAAGATTTATGGCTACGGTGTGACCGTGAACTACTCTTTGATTTGGAGGATTCATCGCCGTGACCACTGGTGGAACTTTCCGTCCTACTCTTCTTACTCGATGGTGAAGAGGCAAGACTAGATGACTGGCGTCTGAGAGGTGACCTAGACCGAGATCTCGCCCTAGACGAGGAGGCGGATGCCGGGGGTGTAGGCTCTCTTGGACGCTTCGGAGTAGCAGCAGAAGACACAGAACCCTGACCAGTCTCCGCCGGCTTATGACAAGTGACTCGAGAGGAACGTTTAGGGGGAGGGTGTTCAAAGAGCAATCGATCCCAAAGAGGGACGTTGTCACATTGAAGTGACTTATGAGCAACAATCGTAGTGTCTGCTGACATCTGTTGCCGCACTTCTCTTAACACGACCGCCGCGGTCTTATCATTGTCGCATAGGACCTTTACAGCTAATTGGGAGCAAAAAGAACAATTACGCATGACCCACAGACCCCTTGAACGGTCTAGACATTTAACACACCTTATGCAAAGAGTATGCGCAAAAATAGGGATACCGCCACAGGTAGGGGTAGTGCATAAAGCAAAGACTGGGGCTAAGGTCGCCATGACAGAGACTGGTGGGGAAAACTACCGCCGGTTCTGTATTGGTCCGCCGGAGCCCAGCTCTGGAAAAAAAGAAAATTTCCAGGAATTAATGCTCATAAGGTTAACCCAACATGTTCGCACACAAGTGTTAATAACCCACCGGGTAACGAGATGTAATGACACAACGATCACAGCTCGCTACGCGGCGGGGCTCAGAATATCTAAACATATCTTTTTAAGAAAGTGAAGAATACCCTCTGACAATAATATAACGGTCCAGCTTGGCGTTTATAGTCTTTCTGGTGGTGACTGTCTCAAGATTCAATTTTGGAACAAAAAAAAAACCCCATAAAGACGCCGGCCCTTGAAATATTTTAGTAGAATAACATAGGGCAGGCTGATACGAGATCTGATTTCTAACGAATTGTCACAAAAAGATCGCCGTAAGTAAGAAGGCGGCGATACCTATACGTATCCCTAAATTAAGTGGTTAAATCGAAATTGAATTGTAAATTCCTTATTACCTCCACTTAGGAGCACCCGCCGGGTGTAAAAAACGATGTTAACCCCCAATTAACCTTCAATCGCCGTAAGTGTAAAGGCGGCGATACATAACGTATCACTTAAAATGGATCGGTTAACTAACTGAATGACTTAGTTGTTCATCCCACCCTACCAAGGCACACCCGCCGGGTGAGATGTCAAAACGTTAACCCCATAAGTTCCTGTCCCCACTTCTTTGTAAAAGATCGCCGGGGAGGAAAGCCCTTCACAACAGCTAGGTTTTTCTTGTGGTTTGAAAACCGGGTAGAAAAAACTTAATAACATATGTTCGCATGAACAATGTTTTTGATGGGTACAGCCATTCCGCCGGGAATCAAAGGGTGCCTGAAAACAGGCACCAACACAGAAGACGCAGTCCTGGAGAGCCACAGACACCTCAACGCCGGGGACACAAGCCTGTGTTGAAACCACGTGTGGCCCAACGCGGCTCTCGGCCGGGTTTTTTTCATGGTGAAACCGAGAAAAAACCCGCCGGAAGGAAACCCACCCCGTTCAGACACCATCTGAACGAACAACGGACACGAAGGAAAGCCACGCACGACTAGCCTAAGTCCACACAATAATCCGTGGAATTAGCCAATACACAACTAAACCAGGAAACAAACATAGTCCGAGGAATTAGCCAATACACAACTAAAACCCGGATACACATGACACAGTAGGGCATATTTATAAAATAAACAATAACACTTGTACATGTGGCAAAGCTACGAGCGGCTGGCTAGGCCTAAGTAGACGGCATCATAAAAGTTGAAATATACACAAAACACTGGAAATATAACAACAGGAACCACCGCCAACACACCACTGTAGCAAATACTTCCGGCAAAGGGAAGACTGACTCGGGACCCAGAAAAAACTTCACTAAGTGAAGAAAAATACGCTGGGAACGTCAGTAAGCAAAGCTTACCTCATCAGAAAGATAAAAGGCAGCAATAATTAACGCGTAATGAAAGCCGCCTGCATCACAAGCTAACTCAACTGTGAAACGAACACAAGTCCACAACAGGACCACGAGGGTACATCCGAAATAGATGCCCCAAACACACGACCCAAAATACACTGCACTGCGAGCAACCAGCCCAGGACACTCCTGCTACGCATATCCTAACCTTACTCGATACATCCCGGAGTAAACAAATGAGAAAAAACTCACTAGGGACGCAACAAATGCGGAATCAGCGGAGCGTGGGGAGACACGTCCGGGCAGGCTGAGCGCAGAGCAGAGAAGGAAGAATGACGCCTGAATCAGCGTCTGGTCAAAGATCCACACAAGTACATCCACGATATGATGGAAAGCTTATTAGATAGTTATTCTTATTTTCTTTTTGTTTTTATTTTTTACGAAGTTTTTTCGTAGTGAGAACCCAATTCATAATGACTGAAGCCATGAGTGAGGTCGCGTGCGCTCATGATGAAGGCTCCTCAGTTTTTAAATGCTCTGCGTGGTAGATTCAAACTACGGCGGATTAGTGTTTGAAGAGGATGCCTTATGTAATAGGCATGTTCGTCAATGATGGAGGGGCCACTAATAAATAAGCTCACTATGAATTAAAAACTGACGCGTTTAAGAGGGGCTATGTTAACTGAATGGGGAGAGGCAAGGGGTACACGTCTTTACAGGGTGGGCGACGATCGAGAGAGATCGCACCTGGGCAGGTGGGGGTAGCAGGCATGTTATGGGAAACAGAGGAAGATCGGAATGCGCATAGGCGCGGTGTTCAAACTGTGTTAATTATCTTATTTTTATTTTCTACTTTTCAGTGGCTCTGTCCCAATGACGTACCTTAGAAATGATTAAGGGGTACCCCGTAAGATGATCTTGGTTCTCGACCGTCGTGATCGAGGTTAACCCGGGCTCTGAGGAGCCCGGAACGAGGCCATATTATCATAGGCTCTTACGTCATTGACGTAAGGAGCCTCCAATAAATTATACTGTGTAAATGATACATCAGGAACCAGCACTTCATAATCATAATTTGTTCCCATTTTGCTCATCCTTGTGAATAGAGGGACTAGGGATAGGGAGAATCTGTGAGACCTCTATCTCGTGTCATGTTTGTTGTGGTAACAGGTGACGCCAGCAGACGATGCGCCTATCATCGTAGCGGAAAATAGTTGCCTATTTGCTTTCGAGTATTGTTATTATTATACATTTTTTCATATGAATTATGTCTAACTATCAGTGTCTGGTATATTTGTGGATAACTATATTCATATATAGTTTGGTTTATGTGAGTAACTCATCTTTTTTATTCTGCCTCCGTAATTCACCTTTAACGCCCTCAAGTCACTTGCCCACACAAAATTTGGACACAACAATGAAACTACCACCACAGTATACAAACAATATATATGATCAGTAATGGAATAATTTATGCAAGCCCTGCCTGGGCTTCTACTAGAAACATATCAGAAGACCTTACAGACCATTCAAATCAAAGCCCTAAAAATCATCACAGGCTGCACAGCTACTAACTACACCTATCTATATATCTATCTATATGCTCAGGCCCAATCCCCATTTTGGGGGTAGCCGACTCAAGACAGAGCAAGAACAGGGAAAACACAAAAACAACATAAAACAAAAAATAAACACAGATAAAAAACACAAACTCTCACACATCCAGGTCACCCAGGAGAAGACCCAGAGACCAGGGTTACCAAGGTCGCTCCAGCACTCCCCCGGCCCCTGACCACCAGGAGAGGTTCCGATCTCGGCAGGCAGACATGCAGCGGAGCCAAAGAGACAAGCCCTCCCACCACACTTCCAGGCACACCCTTCATATTAATCGTCTCCCCGGGCCAGGCGCCTGATGGACTATTATCTAGTCCAACTTGCGCCCGACCCCTTACTCCAAATAACCACGTGTTCACTCAACTATTCACAAGCATTCTCCATTCACTCCTGTCCACCACCACTTCCCCTGCCTGATCTATAGTCATTCCTCTATCATCCAAAGCCTTTCTTACACAGTCTCTCCATCTCAATGGGGGTCTTCCTGCCCTTCTATCTCCCCTTGTACCTGACTCACATATTCTCTTTGTAAGCCTTTCATCTCCCATTCGTTCAACATGACCATACCAGCTCAGCACCCTTCTGTCCACTCTGGCTGACAAATGTTCCTGCTGCCCCACTCTCCTACGTATCTCTTCATTTCTCAATCTGTCTCTACGAGTAACTCCACACATACTCCTCAAGCAGCTCATCTCCATCACATCCAGCCCTCTTTTCTCCTTTTTCTTCAGAGCCCATGTCTCAGCCCCATACATCACTGTTGGCACAACAATTCCTTGATACAGTGCACTTTTTACTTTCACTCCGAGATTTCTCGTCTTCCACATACTTCCCATTGCTCCGAAAACCTTCCTTCCTTCACACACTCTCTGTTTTACCTCCACTTCCATACCTCCACTCCTGCTTATTGTTCCTCCTAGATATTTAAAACACTCTACTTGTTCCAATATTTCCCCATCCAGCCTCACATCTAGATTCACCCTATGCTCTCCCCTATTACACACCATTACTTTACTTTTATTGACGTTCACCTTCAGTTTCCTCCTTCCACAAATCACACCAAACTCTTTGACTACCGCTGCAGTTTCTCATCAGAATCCGCCACCAATGCTGTGTCATCAGCGAACAGCAACTGATTCAACTCCCAATCTCTACCTACACTACACCTACAGATTACATATATCAAGAAACCAAAATCCTCAAAGTCAAAGACCACCTGGACATGCACTCAATTCCTGGCTGCAGCCTCCACAGACCAACACCATCCACTACACTACATGGCATCATAACGATGTTCAAGGGAGTAAAAAGTTTGGAACAAGTAGATAGGGAAGATCTATTCGTGAGGGATAATGGAAGGACAAGAGGACACAAGTTTAAACTGAGGAAGGGCAGATGTCGTAAGGACACAAAGAAATTCAGCTTCCCATATAGAAGTATTTATTAGTGGCCCCTCCATCATTGACGATTATGCCTATTACATAAGGCTACCTCTTCAAACGCTCATACGCGTAGTTTTAATCTACCGCCGCAGAGCTCAGAGGAACCTTCATCATAAGCACACGCAAAATCACTCATGGTTCGTCTTTATGATTGGGTTCTCACTACGAAAAAACTTCGTAACAAATAAAAAATAAAAATAAAATAAGAATAACTATTCATAAGCTTCCCATCTTCTGTATTTACCTAATTGTAGTTTACAGGAGTTGAGCTAAGCTCGTGTTGTCCCGTCTCTCAGTCTACTTTTTATCCAATTTTTTCTTGAAAATATGGATATTCCTTGCCCCTACCACCTCCTCCTCCAGCCCATTCCATTTGTCAATACATCTATAGGGGAAGCTAAACTTCCTGATATCGTTCTTGCAGGTTGTTGTTGTTGTTGTTGTTGTTCCCTAAGCTGCCTGGCCGAACAGCCCCGAGTCCCTGAGAAAGGCCATGGCCACGATCGGGCTTTCCCACAGAGCTCTCATTGAGTGTAGATTGTGTTGTTGGCGTAAGTGGTTGTGTGAAATGCAGTCTTCTATGATGTGTTTAATGGTATGGGGTGCTGTGTTACATCCCGGGCAGGCGTCGACAACGGAGTCATCCAGTCTCTTCTGATAGCTCAGGAGAGCTGGATGGTGTCCGCATCTCAGCCTGGCCAGGTGGACTCTGTCCTCGCGAGGAAGGGAGGATTCGGAAGGATGGATTTCGGGAGGTCGTGCATGCAGCTGTGTGTTGTCTGTGAGTGAGTGGATGGATCGGTGAGAGATATGAGTATGGATGTGTATATGAGTATGGATGTTCTTGCAGGTAGGTCTTTTTACTTTGTAGCTGTGGCCTCTAGTTATTCCTGTATCCATAATTAATATATCCTCCCTATCCAGCCTCTCCAGCCCCCGGGTGCATTTGTACATCATTATCATGTCTCCCCTCTCTCTCCTCTCTTTTAGACTCGGTAGATTTAATTTGTCTAGCCTCCCTTCATATGGCAGTTCTCTGAGACTTGGAACCAATCTAGTAACTGCTCTCTGGATTCTTTCTAACTTGTGAATATGCTTCTTTAGATGCGGGGACCACACCACTGCTGCATACTCCAATCTTGGTCTAATCATACTCTTCATAATTTTCGCTACCATGGTCTCATCCAAGTAGTTCAGAGCAACTTTCATATTCCCGGCCATTGCATACATTCCGCTAAAGAGCTTGTTAATATGTTTCTCTGGCGACAAATTATCTTGTATAATCAACCCTAAATCCTTTTCTTTTTCGGCCTTGCTAATTATATTATCTCCCATCCTGTACTCCCAATTTGGTCTATTCACACTTCTTCCCATATTTAACACATGGCATTTACTTATATTAAATTTCATTTTCCACTTGGTGCTCCATTCGTATATTTTATCTAAATCCCCTTGCAGCTCCTCACAACTACTTTTATTTGTTATTTGTCTCATAATTTTTACGTCATCTGCAAACATTGACATATAGGAGTTTATGCCTATCGGCAGGTCATTCACGTACATAAGGAACATGAGAGGTGCCAACACAGATCCCTGCGGCACACCACTCTCAACTTCCCGCCACGATGAGTAAGTTCCTCTAATGTTGGTCCTCATTTCCCTATCTGTTAAATAGCTCTCCAATCCATTTCAGCAAACTCCCCCTGACACATCCTAGCGTCTCAAGCTTAGATAACAATCTCTTATGTGGTACCTTATCGAATGCTTTGGAAAGGTCTAAGTAGACGCCGTCCACCCATCCGCCTCTTTCTTGGAGTACATCTATCACCCTACTGTAATAACATAGCAAACTGGTAACACAAGATGTCCCTTCTCTGAATCCAAATTGCTTTGGGGTTATTATCTTCTTTCTCTCCAACATTTTCATCCATCTCTTCCTAATTAGCTTTTCACAAATCTTGCATACAATACTAGTAAGTGAAACTGGTCTATAGTTTAGAGGGTCCTCAGGGTTTCCATTCTTGTATATCGGAATGATATTAGCTCTTTTTGTGGATGTACTTCTGTGGATTCTTGGACCAGACGCTGACAAGCGCATCAATCCTCCTTCCTTGCTCTGCGCTCTCACCACCCGGACGTGTCCCCCACAGTGCTCCGCTTTGATTCCGCATTCTTGCGTCCCTAGTGAGTTTTTTCTCATTTGTTTACTCTGGGATGTCTTGAGTAAGGTTAGGATTAGCGTAGCAGGGGTGTCATGGATGGTATTCTCGCAGAACAAGTGTATTTTGGGTCGTTTTGTAGGGGTGTCTATTTCGGACGGACCCTCGTGGCCGGTTTGAGGACGCTCTGAAACGTTTTTCGTGTTTAGCCTTCGTTAGTCCTAGCTTGTTAGGCGGCTTTAACTACGCGATGTCGGGCTTCTAGCTATCTTTCAGATGGAGTAGCCTTGTTTGTTTTTTACTGACGTTCCTGGTGTTTTTTCTTCACGTAGTGAAGTTCTTTCTGGGTCCCGAGTCAGTGTTACCCTTTCCGGGGTTTTTCTACGATGTTGATGCGGCTGCTGTTCCAGTTTTGGTGGGATGAAGTGCTTTTCGATCGTGTTTCAACGTCATTAAGTGTTTTTTCCGTTTTCACTAGGCCTAGCCAGCCACTCGTAGCTTTTTCACATATGCAAGTGTTTTCATTGTTTATTATTATAAAAATGTACTCATGTGTCATGTGTGTCCTGGATTAGTTGTGATTGGCTGATCCAGGAGCTACGGACTGCGTCTGATTATGTTTATCAGACTGCGTTCTGTTTGTTGTGGGTTGCCTTTCCGGCGGGTTTTCTCGATTGCTCCGAGAAAGCCGTTTGGTTTACCGAGTTTTAGTCAGGTTGGCTAAAATAGGCTAGTTACCCCGGCGAGTTTGGTAGCTTGAGGGCTCATCAGAAACTGCGTTTTCTGTGGTCGAGCCTGTGCTCAGGCTTCCTGTGTTTTTCCCGGTGAGGTGGGCTCCACACGTTTATCTAGGTGGTCATGCTGACACCTGTTGGATATGGTTTTCTCGGCTTTTCAAAGCCATTGAAACAAAACTGTTTGTTTGTCTGGTCTTTCCCTCCCGGCGACCTTTTTACAAAGAGGTCTGGGGCAGGTACAATTGGTTTGACATGTAATATGACCCCGGCGGTGGTACCTTCGGGTGGTTGTATTAACGGATTTGCAATTCGCTATGGTTTGCCAAACAATTGATTGATACTCTCAAGGGTCACGGCCTTCAAGACAATGCTGTTTGTTTGTTTGGTCTTTTCCTCCCGGCGACCTTTTTTGGCAAAGAGGTCTGGGGTAGGTACAATTGGTTTGACATTTTATATGAAACCCGGCGGTGGTACCTTCGGGTGGTTATATTACCGGATTTGCAATTCGCTATGGTTTGCCAAACAATTGGGTGATACAATACGGTATCACGACCTGCAAGACGGCGATCTATGAGGGCTTCTGGTAGAAGTCGGATTAGAGATTAAGATAGGCTTAGACTTTTTATGGGATAATAAGATGCCTGAATCTTACTAGTATTTCAAGTGTAAAGGGATACTTGAAGCACTTCATCTTTATTAAAGATATGCTTCATATTTATGAAGTCTCAGAAGATAGGCTAAATCTTTTGGACAGGTAAAGATATGCTGAAATCTTTAACTTGAAACTGTGGGGCAGCGAAGGGTAGTGGTTGACGACTACGGTTCGTTGACCACCAGTTTTATGACACATGTTTTATAACATTTTGGGGTAACCTTATGAGCATTAATTCCTGGGAATTTTCTATTTCCAGGGCGGAGTACCGGCGTGGCGCCAGGTGACCAGGTACATCCCGGGGGTGGGTAGATTTCCGCCAGTCTCGGTCATGTCGGCCATAGAACCTCTCATAGCTTTGTGTTCAACGCCGTTATGCTCCGGTATCCCTATTTTTGCGCACAAGCTGTGCATTAAATGTGTTAAATGCCTCGATCGGTCACGGGGGATATGGGTGACAAAGCATTGCACTATTTGTACCCTCTTAAGTGTTAAACTGTTGATTCACAAAGACAATAGTGCGGTGATGGCCTTGCAGGAAATTAAACAATTGCTCGCTACTTATTCAACAAATGTAGCTCATAAAGCATTGCAATGTGACAACCTTGAGCTTTGGGAACTGTTAATTATTCAACATGCCCCCCCCTAAAAGTAAGATCCGTACACGTAAGGCCTCTGAGACTGGGCGGGGACAGGCTCCCACACCCTCCCCTGGCAGATCTAAGAGGCCTCACTCTCCGTCACCTTCGGCATCAGCGGCGAGGTCCAAGTCAAGGTCACCCCTGCGGGAGCAGGTGAAAGCTTCGGGCCACTCTTCTTCACCTCCACGGAAGAGGACAAAGGAAGAGAGTAGGGGTTCTAAAGACATTAAAACTAAACATAAGTCTAGTAGAAGTCATAAATCATCCAAAAGGGATCCTCCGGTGCGAACGGACTCACGGCTGTCGCCGGAGCCTGATACCCCGCTCTCTGCATCTACCCCCTCCAAGTCTAACGTCCAATCTGACAGGTCGGGGGTGGAATCAGAGAATGTGGTGGAGGATGCCCCGGCGGATATTTCATCACCTGATATGCATACTTTCTCTACCAAGTCACGTGTGTCAGCCTCAGATTTAGAAGTATCTTACGGAAACTATAAACCGCTAGGGGGCTCGGGTGAGGGCTCCCAATTGGGGAATATTCCAAGCTCGCAAGCGAGTAACAGCCACAGTCAAGGCGTATGGCGATACTCTCAGCCCTGGCAGGACGGCACACATCCTTTGGTAACGCAAGTAGTGGCTGACGTCCACCGGGATGCCGATGTCCCATCTTCTATCCCAGATCTAACATAGTGGCATGTGGGGGTCCCGGCTTCGGCGGGATCTTCCCATGAGAGGCCAGACTTATGGGATGAAGAACAGCGTTCTCTGGTCTCAGAGATGGAAGTTGGAGTCGGGTCACCACCTAGACGACTCTCAGGGTTCTGTCGAATCTCCACGGAGTTCGTCATCTGCTAGGTATGTAACTACAGAAGAGATTGATGGGTTACTATTGAATGCACTTAATAAGTTCTTTGGCCCTACGCCGGAAACTCCTACAGTTGGTACGGAAGCTCCCGCGACGTCAACGAATGTGCGACCTCTGGCTACATCCATTGCTTTAGCTAAAATACCTAACCCTCCTCTTGTGTCAGATTCAATTCCCACTGTGCCAGGCACAGCAGCTCTCACTACTTCCAATGTGCGGGTCATATCAGACATAACTGCCCCCCCTTTAGACAAGGCACCAGTCAGAAAAGGGGCTATGCCTCTTTTATACGGGCCTGATGAGTCATGGGTAGCAATGTTACTAACTAAGCCAGAGGCAGCACAAGCTACCATTTCGGGGGAGCTCCCTGTACCACATGAGTGGGTAATCCAAGGTAATAAGTCTAGAAAACTCAAGAGCATTGGATAGTCAAGGCGATGATTTAGATGTTCATATTAAGGCCATTCCCAGTTATTATAACCATGACTTTTTTGTGTATGCATCAACGCCAGCCCTGCCCCCTGCCTCAGCTTCAAAGCTTTTTTCTGACTGGACTAAGAATGATGGCTTTAACGACGTCAAGGCACTTTCTGCTTTGACGCCGGAATTGGATATGTGTCCGATCACAGACTCAGCCTCTAATCCAGTCTTGCAGGTGGGGCAGTTGGGTACGGGACCTTGGGTGGACTGGGAAACAGAGGCTCAAAATTTTGCCACTACTTTCACTACAAAGTCTTCTCACCAAATCCCTCAAGAGCACCATTCTTGGTTCTCTCTTCCGGTTTTTAGTGCCGGAGGAGTCCCCTCTGTTTTGTTTGATTTCTTGGCTGCCCCTAAAATCAATTTGTGCGAATTAAAAGATCCATTTAGCACGCCTTCCCCAACTCACCTAGACCGCGAGTTTAGGTTAAGAGGTAAAGTGTTTCGACTGTTTTCACAATATATTGTTACTCAGCAAGTAACGAAGTCTGTTACGCTTTTCTCAGGCAATCGAAACTGCGGATGTCAGGAAGGCCATTGAACTTTCACGGCGCTTGCTTCTCCAAACTTCCATTCAGTCTTTAGGAGATATTCGGACGGCCTTATTAGAGGCGGTTCGAGCAAGGCAGGATCTGAGGATGTTCTTAGTAAAGAAACTTCCTGACCGTATTGCAAGCCAAGTAATTCTGTCTCCAGTTCTAACCCCCTTCTTTGATATCTCCAGCAGTTTGGAAGACTGTTTTCAATATGGCACAAGCATTCAAACAAAGCTCATCTCAACCTAAGAAGCCTACCTTTACTTTCCCTAAACCCAAACCAGTTTTGAAAGCTCAAGCTAGTGGGTCGAAGCCTTTTCATCAGCCTAAGTCCTCTTCCACCCAGGGTCAGGCTCATGTCAGGTATAAACAGGGTAAATTCTCAGGTAAAGGCCATAGGTTTCACCAACGACCAGGTCAGGGCCAGCCTCCAGCCAAACCCAGCCAGTCGTCCAAGAGTACACTACCACCAGCAAAAAACTAAGGTCTCTCTTACTCCCGGGGCCAGTCAAAGGCGTGTTGGAACAGAGAGTAGTCCAGCCGGCGAACCCCAGTCTGCTAACTGGGTCATTCCGGGCGCGTCATCAGGCATGGCCATTAAGATCATGGGCAAGGACTGTGGTGCGCAAAGGCATCACTTGGCAGTGGCTCCGGTGACCTCGCTTACGTCAGCCGACAGAGGCCACTCATGTTTCTTTAGAGGTGGAGTCACTAGTTCAGGAGATGATTACCAAGAGTGTCATTATCCCAGTCCCCCCGACTTACCCGGTGTTTACATCCAAACTCTTTCTAGTACCAAAAAGGGACAGTATTCAGATGAGGCCAGTTGTAGACCTGTCTTATCTGAATCTCCACTTTCACAACGTGTCCTTCAGGATGCTGACAGTGAATCAAATCAGGCTAACACTTCCGCCGAGAGGGTGGATGTGTTCTTTAGACCTGACAGACGCGTATTGGCACGTTCCGGTCAACAAGAGATTTCAAACATTTCTGGCTTTAAGAATAATGCATCAGACTTATGTCTTTCAAAGGATGCCGTTTGGATTAAACCTAGCGCCACGCATTTTCACAAAATTAGTCCGGCAAGCCCTGATGCCCATTTTAGAACAAGGGATCAGGATCTTGTGGTATCTAGACGACTGGCTGGTGGTGGCAGAGACAGAAGAGTTATGCAACACTCATGTCAACATTACGTTAAACCATGTCAAATCTCTAGGATTCAAGGTCAACTTGGTAAAGTCCAACCTTGTTCCCTCACGAGTAATTCAGTGGATAGGGCTGGTCTGGGACACAGCGTCTCTCACTCTGAGTCAGAGTGTGGACAATCGAAACAGGTTTCGCAAAAAAAAAAATATGTTTCTCCACAGTCGGACTACGACACGGAGACACTGGGAATCTCTAGTCGGTTCTCTCAACTGGGTTCAACTAACTGTGAAGTTGGGCCGGTTGAAAGTCAAACGTTTAATATTGGAGGGCAACAAATATTTCCCACTCTTACCGGCGGGAAAATTATGGCCTATCCCAACATTAATACACAGCTTACTAGCGGTCTGGGCGAAGAGGGAAATGTTGCACTCAGTCATGTCATGGACCTCTCCTCCGCCGACGTTATGGGTGGACACGGATGCGTCAGGGACGATAGGTTGGGGCTTTCAGGCAAACCTCGGGCATCAGGGTCAAGGGCTTTGGTCCCCTTCAGAAACCTCTCACATAAATGTAAAAGAGTTACTAGTCCCCTTGTATTTCCTTCAGGTTCATGGCTCTACTTTACGGGAAAAGTCGGTGGCCTTCAGGATGGACAATCTCAATGCAGTTCACTGCATTCAGAAACAAGGGTCAACGAGGTCTCGGAAGTTGCTAGGCGTGTCAGAAAAGATTTTTATGCTAGCCAACAAGCTGAACATTCATCTTCATGCATCATATCTCCAAGGCGTAGCAAACGTCTGGGCAGACACGCTGTCTCGGAGACAGAGCACAACAGTAGCGTGGGCACTCAAGCAATTTTTTTTCGATCAAATGATTGCAGAGCCTTACCGTCCACAAGTGGATCTGTTTGCGTCAGAGGAGATTCACAAACTCCCTCGGTACCTCACACGCCGGACATTAACGCCGGCGGGGGGGGGGGGGGCCCCCGACGCATTGGTGACGGATTGGAACAGGTGGAGTTCCATTTATCTGTTTCCGCCACCAGACGCTTCTCTAATGTGCCACGTAGTCAACAAACTACAGGATTATAGAGGCGTAGTCTCGTTAATCGCGCCCCTGTGGCCGGCGCAGTTGTGGTACCAGCAATTTAGATGTGGTGCTCGAACCCGGTGTCGCTCCCGGTCGGGTATTTCCACTTAAACACGATTGGCAACCTAAAGACCTCGCTGACTTTTGCATTGTGGACATTCAGGAGGCCAAGTGGCTAACACCGTATGGTAGAAACGTGACAGATAAATTTATGAATCAGTACACACAATCTACCAAAAGGCAATATCAATCTCATTGGCAGTCCTTTACTTCTTGGATAGTCAGAACAGAACAGACAGTACCATCAGTGGCGTTAGTTTCTCAATATTTAAACTATTTGTTTGAACAGAAACGTCTATCTGTAGTGACTCTAAAAAATCACTTAACAGCTATCAGGGTGCCATTCTTTGACCTTACAGGTCTAACCATACCACAGGCAGAAGAAACAGGTTTCATGAGAGCATGCTTCAAACTCCACCCACCTCCCCGTCAGCTCATGCCTACCTGGTCTCTTGACAAGGCGTTATCTTTGCTTCATTCCCGTCTGTATCAGAATACGGCAGATTTTGAATTACTATTAAAAAAGGCTGTGTTCCTTATGGCTCTGGCAACAGATAGCAGGGTGTCTGAGCTGGCGGCGATGAGCAACACCCCTAATTGCATAAGGTTTGGTAGACTCAATGATTGCATTCATATTGCACCATCCCCAGGGTTCATCGCCAAGAATGAACATAGTGAACATGTTTTTTCAGAGTTCACGGTGCCGCCGTTGAAACGGGGTAAAGTGCACCATAATTTGTGTCCTGTACAAGCTTTAACCAAATATATGAGAGTGGCACCTCTTAACCAACAAGGTGCTTTATGGGTATCGAGTACAGGTAAAAGGTTAATGAAACGAAAAATGGCTTCTCTGCTAGTCGAAGTCATTAAAGAGAGTAATCCTGGCGTAGTGGGTAGGGCCCACGATTTACGCAAATGGGCAGCATCTTTACGTTTTCTTAAAAAAAATTCTGTTGAAGACATAGCTACTACTCAACTATGGGCTTCAAATCATACGTTTTCAACTCGATACCTGTCGGTAGCACTAGACAAACCATCAATGCCGTGTATAGCGTTACGGCAGAGGGTCTAGAGGGGTCTCTAAGTCACTTATTGTTTAGGTTAAGGAAGAGGGGGGGGGGGGGTGCAGTCAGTGTAACATAAGACACCCTAGACCCCGCCGGAGGATATGTACAGAGTATACGAGCTGTGATACAATGTATAAGTGTTGTGATTAAAATTTCTCTGTAGTAATGCCTACGGGAAATGTGGTTGAAGTACAATGGATGTTGTACAACAATGGTTTCTTTCAGCTATGCGAGCTGTGATACAATGTATAAGTGTTGTGATTAAAATTTCTCTGTAGTAATGCCTACGGGAAATGTTGTTGAAGTACAATGGATGTAGTACAACAATGGTATTTATTAGTGGCCCCTCCATCATTGACGATTATGCCTATTACATAAGGCCTCCTCTTCAAACGCTCATTTACCGTAGTTTGAATCTACCGCGCAGAGCATAAAAAATTTGAGGAGCCTTCATCATGAGCGCACGCAACCTCACTCATGGTTCTGTCATTATGAAATTGGGTTCTCACTACGAAAAAACTTCGTAACAAATAATAAATAAAAAGAAAATAAGAATAACTTCATAAGCTTTCCATATACTCGTGGATGTACTTGTGTGGATATTTGACCAGACGCTGACTTCAGGCATCATACTTCCTTCTCTGCTCTGCGCTCAACCTGCCCTGACGTGTCTCCCCACGCTCCGCTGGTTCCGCATTTGCTGCGTCCCTAGTGAGTTTTTTCTCATTTGTTTACTCTGGGATGTATCGAGTAAGGTTAGGATATGCGTAGCAGGAGTGTCAGGGACGGGTTTCCCGCAGTTCAGTGTATTTGGGTCGTGTGTTTGGGACACCTATTTCGGGTGTACCCTCGTGGTCCCGTGATGGACGCGTGTTACTTTTTTCGCGGCTAGCTAGCCTAGTTATTTAGTTGGCTTTAACTACGCGTTATCAGGCTTCTTCTTATCTTTCTGATGAAGTTGCCTTATTGTTTGTTTACTGCCGTTCCAAGCGTATTTTTCTTCACTTAGTGAAGTTTTTTCTAGGTCCCGAGTCAGTGCTTCCCTCTCCCGGGATTTTTTCTACGATGTGGTGATGGCGGATGTTCCTGTTGTGATATGTTGCAGTGCTTTTTGTTTATATTACGACGTGATTAAGTGTTATTTCCGTCTGCTTAGGCCTAACCAGCCACTCGTAGCTTTTTTACATGTACAAGTGTTATTGATTTATGGTTTAAATATGTAATACCGTGTCATGTGTGTCCTGGATTAGTTGTGTTTTGGCTTAATCCAGGGCATCTCTGTGTTTATCAGATTGCGTCTGGTTAGTGTGGGTTGCCTTTTCCGGCGGGTTTTCTCGATTGCTCCGAGAAAATCCGGCTGGTTGCCTTTTCCGGCAGGTTTTTTCGATTGCACCGAGAAAATCCAGCTGGTTGCCGAGTTTTAAATCACGCATGGTTAAAAATAGGCTAGTTTCCCCCAGCGAGTGGTGGCCTGAGGGCTCTCCGGGACTGCGTCTCTGTGGTGGAGCCTGTGTTCAGGCTTACTGTGTGTTTCCCGGCGGGATGGCTATACCCGTTTAACTAGGTGTTCATGCGGACACCGGTGGAGTATAGTTTTTCCCGGTTTTTGCAAAGCCATTGAAAAACTAGGCTGTTTTGTTTGTTTGGTCTTTCGACCCCGGCGATCTTTTGCAAAGAAGTGGGGATAGGAACAATTGGGGTTAACATTTAAATTACTTTCACACCCGGCGGTTGAACCTTGGAGAGGTGGGATTAACGGATTTGCAATTCGGTATAGTTAGCCAGACAATTGAGGGATACAATTGGGTATCGAGGCCTTCAAAATACGGCGATCTATGAAGGCTTCGAGAGAAGTCAGATCTAAAAAAGTTTAAGATAGGCTTAACCCTTTTTAACTGCGATATAATAAGGAGGCCGGCGTCTTAATATAGGTTTCCGGTGGCCAAAAACCACTGGGAAGACTGCGTCATTTATAACGATATGCTCGTCTTTATATCATGTCAGAGGATATGCTTAAATCTTTTGGACAAGTTAAGATATTCTAAAATCTCTACATAGGAACCTACAGGGTAACAAGAGGTAATAGTGGTGTATTACGTCTTGTTGCCCGGCGGTTCATTAACACTTGTGTTAGAACATTTTGGGGTAACCTTATGAGCATTAATTCCTGGAAATTTTCTTTTTCCAGGGCGGAGTTCCGGCGGGTCAACAGAGGACCAGAAGGAGCCCGGGGTGGGTTAGCTCTTCCCAGTCTCTATCATGGCGCCACTAGACCCTGTTTTTGCTCTGTGCTTAACACCCTCCTGTTCAGGGATCCCTATTTTTGCGCATACTCTATGCATCAGATGCGTCAAATGCTTGGACCGGTCAAGGGGTCTGTGGGTGACTAAGAATTGTACTTTTTGGTAGTCAGTTGAGTATTAAAGTCTTACAGCAAGATAATTTGGCCGCGGCGGTTGCATTGTGCGAGGTCAAACAACTCCTATCTACTTATGCTACTTCAGTGGCTCATAAAGCTCTTCAGTGCGATAACGTAGTTCTGTGGGAAAGATTGATTGCTCAGTATCCCCCACTTAAATGTCCCCCTTCTAGAAGTAAAGTAAATGTGCGTAAGTCGGCTGAGACTGGGCAGGGTACAGTGCTTATTCTATCCTCCGGCACATCTAAGAGACCTCGAGAGCCGACACCCCCGGCGACAACTTCCAAGTCAAAATCGAGGTCCAGGTCACGGTCTCCCCTCCGACAGCAGACAAATAGTCACTCTACTTCACCTTCGAGGAAGAAGAGCAAGGAGAAGACCAAGGACAGTCCTAGTGTAAAATCAAAGTCAAGGCGAAGTCACAAGTCTTCAAAAAAGGATAATCATGTACGAAAGACCTCCAGGCGTTCGCCGGAGCCTCGTACCTCGCTTTCTGCCTCTACTCCCGACATGTCTCATGTCCAATCTGACAGGTCGGGAGTGGAGTCAGAGACTGTGGTGGGGGATATACCGGCAGACAAGTTGTCACCTAATATTATTCCCAGTTCACATGTACCAGCTTTAGAGAGTTCTACCAGCAGTTATAACCCTCTAGAGGGATCGAGTGAGGGCTCAGTAATTGGTGTGGTACCTAGCTCACAAGTGAGTTCCGGCCAAGGCCAGGGAGTTTGGAGGTACTCCCAGCCATGGCGTGACGGCTCACATCATTCTCATGCACCAACGGTAGTGGCAGACGTCCACCGGGATGCTGAGATCCCATCGTCCATCCCGGACTTAACATGGCAGCATGAAGGGGTCCCGGCTTCGGCGGAATCCTCTCCTGAGAGGCCGGGGGAAAGGGATGAGGGTTCTATAATTTCTGAGATGGAGATTCAAGAGTCAGGTTCATTGATAGACGACTCTCAGAATAGGAATGATTCACCACATAGTTCATCCTCTGCTAAATTTGTCACAGCTGATGAAATTAATGGGTTACTAGCGAATGCACTAACTAAGTTTTTTGGTCAGCAGCCGGCGACTCCTACAGTTGGTTTGGGAGCTTCCACGACAGCATCGCATGTCCGACCTCTGGCTACTTCTATTGCTTTGACACAAATTCCGCACCCTCCCCCTGTATCACCTACTATGGTTACTAGGCCAACTTCGGCGGCACTGACTACTTCCAATGTGAGAGTAGTAGCAGATGTAAATCCTCCCCCTTTAGACAAAGCGCCGGTCCGAAAGGGAGCTATGCCCCTCCTATACGGGCCGGATGAGTCATAGGTAACAATGTTCCCAGCAAAGCCAGAGGTAGCACAGTCCACTATGTCGGGGGAGCTTCCGGTACCACGTGAGTGGGTAATCCAAGGGAAAAAATCTAGGAAGTTATGTGCTTTAGATATTCTAGGGAATGTACATAATGTTAATATTAAGGCCATTCCTAACTATTATCACCATGATTATTTTGTGTATACTTCTACACCTGCCCTACCCCCTGCGTCAGCTTCAAAACTGTTTTCGGACTGGACCAAGCATGACGGTTTCAATGATATAAAAGCACTGTCAGCTCTAACACCAGAGTTAGGTTTAAAGACGTTCACAGACACAGCCGCAAATCCAGTTTTGAAGGTGGAGCAGTTGGGTCCGGGTCCTTGGGTGGAATGGGAAGTGGAGGCTCAGAACTTTGCAACAACTTTTACCTCTAAATCTTCGCACCAAATTCCACAAGAAAGCCATTCTTGGTTCTCTATGCCGGTATTCTCTGCCGGCGGAGTTCCCTCTGCTTTATTTGCATTTTTACCTGCCCCTAAAATTAATCTATGCGAGCTTAAAGATCCCTTTTCCACACCGTCCACTGCTCACCTAGACCGGGAGTTTAGGCTACGTGGGAAAGCATATAGACTGTTTTCCCAGTATATTGTCACACAACAGGTAGCGAAGTCAATGCTCAGATCTGCTCAGGCAATCGCGGACGCGGAAGTCCGAAAGGCTATCGAACTATCTAGACGCTTGCTACTCCAGACTTCTATACAGTCAATGGGAGATATCCGTACAGCCTTGCTAGAGGCGGTGCGGGCAAGACAAGATCTAAGGATGTCTCTCGTGAGGAAGCTCCCGGATAGGATTGCAAATCAAGTGGTTATGTCCCCTGTTCTAACTGCCTCTTTAATGTCCCCGGAGGTGTGGAAAACAGTGTTCAACATGGCTCAGGCCTTTAAGCACAGTCCCGCCCCATCTAAGAAACCTGCTTTCAATTTTACCAAGCCCAAACCAGTCGCAAAAGCTCAGCCTGGTGGGGCAAAGCCCTTTCATCTGCCTAAGTCCTCTTCCACCCAAAGTCAGGCTCAGTACAGATACAAGCAAGGAAAGTTTTCAGGTAATCATAAAGGACAGAAGTATCATCGACCGGGCCAGGGCCCGTCTCCTGCCAAACCCGGCCAGTCATCGAAGCATACACCACCACCACCACCAAAAAACTAGGGTCTCTCTCACTCCCAGGGCCAGTCTTACGGCGGGTGGATCAGAGGGTAGTCCAGCCGGCGAACCCTTGTCTGCTAACTGGGTCGTTCCGGGCGTGTCACCGCGCATGGCCATTAAACACATGGGCGAGGATGGTGGCACGCAAAGGCATCACCTGGCAGTGGCTCCGGCGACCTCGCTTACGTCAGCCGACAAAGGCAAATTTTGTTTCATTAGAGGTGGAGTCACTGATCCAAGAGATGATCGCCAAGAATGTCATCATCACGGTCCCTCAAAATTACCCAGTATTTACGTCCAAACTCTTTCTAGTGCCCAAAAGGGACAGTGTTCAGATGAGGCCGGTCGTAGACCTGTCTTATCTGAACCTCCACATTCACAACGTTTCCTTCAGGATGCTGACAGTGAATCAATTCAGGCTAACACTTCCGCCGGAAGGGTGGATGTGTTCTTTAGACCTGACAGACGCGTATTTATTAGTGGCCCCTCCATCATTGACGAACATGCCTATTACATAAGGCATCCTCTTCAAACACTAATCCGCCGTAGTTTTGAATCTACCGCGCAGAGCATTTAAAAACTGAGGAGCCTTCATCATGAGCGCACGCGACCTCACTCATGGCTTCAGTCATTATGAATTGGGTTCTCACTACGAAAAACTTCGTAAAAAATAAAAACAAAAAGAAAATAAGAATAACTATCTAATAAGCTTTCCATCATATCGTGGATGTACTTGTGTGGATCTCTGACCAGACGCTGATTCAGGCGTCATTCCTCCTTCTCTGCTCTGCGCTCAGCCTGCCCGGACGTACCTCCCCACGCTCCGCTAGTTCCGCATTCGTTGCGTCCCTAGTGAGTTTTTTCTCATTTGTTTACTCCAGGATGTATCGAGTAAGGTTAGGATAGGCGTAGCAGGAGTGTCCTGGGCTGGTTGCCCGCAGTGCAGTGTATTTTGGGTCGAGTGTATGGGGCATCTATTTCGGATGTACCCTCGTGGTCCCGTTGTGGACATGTGAACTTTTTCACAGTTGAGTTAGTTTGTGATGCAGGCGGCTTTCACTACGCGTCATTTATTGCTGCCTTTTATCTTTCTGATGAGGTAAGCTTTGTTTTCTGACATTCCCAGCGTATTTTTCTTCACTTGGTGAAGTTTTTTCTGGGTCCCGAGTCAGTCTTCCCTTTGTCGGAAGTATTTGCTACGGTGGTGTGTTGGCGGTGTTTCCTGTTGTGATATTTCCAGTGTTTGTGTATATTTCAACATTTATTATGCCGTCTACCTAGGCCTAGCCAGCCGCTCGTAGCTTTGCCACATGTACTAGTGTTATTGTTTATTATTTATAAATATGCCCTACTGTGTCATGTGTATCCGGGTTTTAGTTGTGTATTGGCTAATTCCTCGGTCTATAATTGTTTCCTGGTTTAGTTGTGTATTGGCTAATTCCACGGATTATTGAGTGACCTTGGGTTAGTCGTGCGTGGCTCTCCTCGTGTCTCTTGTTTGTTCAGATGGTGTCTGTTCAGGGTGGGTTTCCTTCCGGCGGGTTTTATCTCGGTTTCACCATGAAAAAATCCCGGCCGAGAGCCGTGTTGGGCCACACGTGGTTGTTAACACTGGCTTGTTTTCCCCGGCGTTGGGGTGTCTGTACTCACCTAATTGTAGTATACAGGATTTGAGCCTAAGCTCGTGTTGTCCTGTCTCTCTCTCTACATTTATCCAATTTTGCTTTAAAAGTTTGGATATTTCTTGCTGTGGCTCTCCAGGACTGCGTCTCTGTGGGTGCCTGGTTTCAGGCCTCCTTTGATTCCCGGCGGGATGGCTGTACCCATCTATAAAACGTTGTTCATGCGGACATACGTTATGTAGTTTTTCTACCCGGTTTTACAAAAACCACATGAAAAACCTAGCTGTTGTTTTAGGCTTTCCTCCCCGGCGATCTTTTACAAAGAAGTGGGGACAGGAACTTATGGGGTTAACGTTTGGACATCTCACCCGGCGGGTGTACCTGGGTAGGGTGGGATGAACGACTTATGTCTTTCAGTTAGTTAACCAATCCATTTTAAGTGATACTATGTGTATCGCCGCCTTTACACTTACGGCGATTGAAGGTTCAATTAGGTTAATATCGATTCTTCACACCCGGTGGGTGCTCCTAGGTGGAGGAACTAAGGAATTTACAAAATTCAATTTCGATTTAACCACTTAATTTAGTGATACAATTAGGTATCGCCGCCTTCAAACTTACGGCGATCTTTTGTGACAATTCGTTAGACATCAGATCTCGTATCATCCTGCCCTGTGCTATTCTACTAAAATATTTCAAGGGCCGGCGTCTTTATGGGGGGTTGCTTTGTTACAAAATTGAATCTTGAGACAGTCACCACCACCAAGAGACTATAAGCGCCATGCTGGACCGTTATATTATATCAGAGGGTATTCTTCACTTTCATTAACAAAAGATTTGTTTAGATATTCTGAACCCCGCCGCGTAGCGAGCTGTGTTCGTTGTGTCATTACATCTCGTTACTCGGCGGGTTATTAACACTTGTGTGCGAACATGTTGGGTTAACCTTATGAGCATTAATTCCTGGAAATTTTCTTTTTTTCCAGAGCTGAGCTCCGGCGGACCAATACAGACCCGGCGGTAGTTTTCTCCCACCAGTCTCTGTCATGGCTACCGTGGCCCCAGTTTTTGCTTTGTGCACTACCCCTGCTTGTGCTGGTATCCCTATTTTTGCGCATACCCTTTGCATAAGGTGTGTTAAATGTCTAGACCGTTCAAGGGGTCTCTGGGTTATGCGTAATTGTTCTTTTTGCTCCCAATTAGCTGTCAAAGGTCCTTTGTGATAATGATAAGACCGCGGCGGTAGCGTTGAGAGAGGTCAGGCAACAGATGTCAGCCTACACTACCATTGTTGCGCATAAATCACTTCAATGTGACAACGTCCCACTTTGGGATAGATTGCTCTCCGAACACCCTCCCCCTAAACGTTCCTCTAGAGTCACGAGTATTAAGCCGGCGGAGACTGGTCAGGGTTCTGTATCTTCTGCTGCTACACCTAAACGCCCAAGAGAGCCTACACCCCCGGTATCCGCCTCCTCGTCTCGGGCGAGATCTCGGTCTAGGTCTCCTCTTAGACACCAGTCATCTAGTCGTGCCTCTTCACCGGTGAGTAAGAAGAGTAGGACGGAAGGTTCCACCAGTGGTCACGGCGAGGAATCCTCCAGATCTAAGAATAGTTCGCGGTCACACCGTAGCCATAAATCCTCCAAAAAGGATTCACATAAACGGAAGTCCTCTCGACATTCACCAACTTCTAGTGCATCTCATCGTACCTCTACCCCAGACAGAGTTTGTGTTAAGGCCCAAGAGTCCAGTGCAGCGCCTGTCCCAAAAGAGGATTTGCCACTTAATATTTTAACCCTGGAATTGGAAAGTTCAGGGGGTTCAGTAATTGAGAATGTTTCAGACTCTCAAGAGAGCGTAGGCCAGGGCCTCGGTGTTTGGCGGTTTGCTCAACCAGGGTCTGACCACCCACGTCCGACTCAAACGAGTCACACAGTAGCCGATGTCCACAGGGACGAGGCGATCTCATCCTCTATCCCAGACTTATCTTGGCAACAAGGTACCCCTGCCTCGGCGGGGTCTTCTCAGGAGGATCAGGAGGAGAAAGACGAAGTTTCAATAATTTCGGAGATGGAAGGACAAGGGTCAGGCTCAGGCTTGGACGCCGCACAGGATACTAATGATTCACCTGTAAGTTCTTCATCAAACCAGTTTGTTACGGCACAAGAAATTAATGGGCTGCTTACTCATGCTCTATCTAAATTTTTTGGCCAACAACAGGAAAACCCCACAATGGACTTGGGGGCTCCCACGACAAGTTCTACGGTACGGCCTCTGATGACTTCGATTGATTTATCTAAGATCCCTAACCCTCCCACTCTGTTAACCTCAGGGATCACTAGGCCTGCTACGGCGGCATTGACAACTTCAAATGTCAGGGTCATAACGGATGTCAATCCACCCCCTCTAGACAAAGCGCCTCTTAGAAAGGTAGCTATGCCCTTACTTTATGGGCCAGACGAGTCATGGGTTCTTTTGAACCCCTCTAAACCAGAGCTTGCCCAACCTACCTTGTCAGGGGAACTCCCGGTACCGCGTGAGTGGGTCATCCAGGGCAATAAGTCAAAGAAATTAAGGGCCGTGGATACTTTGGGTAATGTTCTGGACGTAAACATCAAGGCTATACCTAGTTATTATCACCAAGATTATTTTGTGTATGCTTCTAAGCCTGCTTTACCCCCTGCCTCAGCTTCAAAACTATTTTCAGACTGGTCTAAGCTGGATGGGTTTAATGATATTAAGACTCTGTCAGCTCTCACTCCTGAACTAGATTTACAGACCGTCACAGACGACGCAGCTAATCCAGTTTTGAAGGTGGGACAGTTGGGACCAGGACCTTGGGTAGATTGGGAGGTAGAGGCTCAAAACTTTGCAACCACTTTCACTTCTAAATCTTCCCACCAGATCCCTCAAGATACTCATTCATGGTTCTCCATGCCGGTGGGTTCTGCCGGCGGAGTCCCGTCAGCTTTGTTTTCATTTCTAGTTGCCCCTAAGATTAATCTTTGTGAGCTGAAGGACCCGTTCACTACCCCTACCCCTACTCACCTAGACAGAGAATTTAGACTACGGGGAAAAGCTTTTCGCCTGTTCTCGCAGTACATATTATCTCAGCAGGTGGCTAAGTCTTTACTACGGTCCACTCAGGCAATCGCAGATGCGGATGCTCGAAGATCGGTTGAGTTATCCCGGCGACTGATTCTTCAGTCGTCAATCCAATCCTTGGGTGACATACGCACCGCCTTGCTTGAGGCGGTACGAGCACGACAAGATCTTAGGATGTCGTTAGTTCGCAAGCTACCTGATCGCATTGCTAATCAGGTGGTTATGTCACCAGTGCTTACTCCCTCTTTAACCCTCCCGCCCCGGCTACGCATTACATAAATATTCCCCAAAATCCGGGTGTTTTGGCCAAAAAACGTCTAGGCTAGGCTACCGTATCATTATTATGCTGACTGCTTCCCGCATTCCCGCGCATCCCCAAGCGTAGCTGTGTTATTTACCTGTAGAATGGCATTAAGTAGAGCTCTCTAAGTCAAGTGCTTGATTTGTGATGATGATTTCATTGGAGATAACTTTATGGCCAAAACAGCCACTTTACACTACTTTTCGATACTTAACAACAACATACAGGCACACACGAACAAGCGACGCTCTCCTTCTTGTGGCCGGAGATGCGGGGCGTCGGTCCAGCCGGCTGTTGTTTACATGCGTCGGACCGACGCCTCGCACACGTAGCTCACAGGGTTTCAAGCAATGGTACAATGTTGTACCACCCGGGTTCCTGGGGGCAAAACATAATGGTACACACGTGTACCACCCGGGGTTGAAGGGTTAATGACCCCTGAAGTGTGGTGAACGGTGTTCAATATGGCACAGGCCGTTAAGCACAGTCCCACCCCTTCTAAGAAACCTGCATCACGTCCAAACTATTTTTGGTTCCCAAAAGGGACAGTGTTCAGATGAGGCCGGTCGTAGACCTGTCTTATCTGAATCTTCACATTCACAACGAATCTTTCAGAATGTTAACAGTACACCAAATCAGGCTAACACTTCCACCGGGAGGTTGGATGTGTTCACTAGACCTGACAGACGCCTATTGGCACGTATCGGTCAACAAAAGATTTCAAAGGTTTTTGGCCTTACGGATCAGGCACCAAAAAATTTTTGTTTTTCAGAGGATGCCGTTCGGCTTGAACCTAGCACCTCGATTATTCACAAAACTAGTCCGGTAAGCCCTGATGCCATTGTTAAAACAGGGGATCATGTGTTGTGGTATCTAGACGACTGGCTGGTGGTGGCAGAGACACAACAATTATGCATAAAACATGTCAATATCATTTTAAATCATGTCAAAACTCTAGGCTTCAAGGTAAATCTGGTAAAGTCAAAGCTTGTTCCCTCACGAGTAATTCAGTGGATAGGGCTGGTCTGGGACACCGCCGCTCTCACTCTGAGTCAGAGTGTGGACAATCGCAACAGGTTTCGCAGGAAACTGTTCAGGTTTCTTCACAGTCTGACTACGACGCGAAGGGTCTGGGAGTCTCTGGTCGGCTCTCTCAACTGGATTCAACTAACTGTCAAGTTGGGCCGGTTGAAAGTAAAACGATTAATATTGGAAGGCAACAAATATTTCCCGCTCTTACCGGCGGGAAAATTATGGCCCATCCCGAAATTAATCCACACCTTACTAGCGGTCTGGGC
Organism: Paralithodes platypus; assembly: GCA_032716605.1. Lineage (NCBI taxonomy): Eukaryota > Metazoa > Arthropoda > Malacostraca > Decapoda > Lithodidae > Paralithodes > Paralithodes platypus. The sequence goes on along the minus strand of CM064578.1, from coordinate 4,498,228 downwards.
GAAGAGGGAAACATTGCACTCAATAATGTCATGGACCTCTCCTCCACCAACGGTATGGGTAGACACGAATGCGTCAGGCACAATAGGGTGGGGATTTCAGTCAAATCAGGGGCACTAGGGTCAGGGGCTTTGGTCCCACTTAGAAATCTCTCACATCAATGTCAAAGAATTACTAGTCCCCTTGTATTTCCTTCAGGCTCACGGCCCGGCGTTACGGGGCAAGTCGGTGGCCTTCAGAATGGACAATCTGAATGCAGTCCACTGTATTCAGAAACAAGGGTCAACGAGGTCAAGGAAGTTGCTAAACGTGTCGGAAGAGATTTTTGCTCTAGCCAACAGTCTAGATATTTATCTTCACGCATCTTATCTCCCAGGCGTAGCGAACGTCTGGGCAGACGCTCTGTCCCGGAGACAGAGCACGACAGTAGAATGGGAGCTCAAGCAACCCATTTTCAACCTAATGATTGCAGAGCTCTCCCATCCACAAGTGGATCTTTTTGCGTCCGAGGAGACTCACAAACTCCCTCTATACCTCACCCGCCGGGCGAAAACGCCGGCAGGGGGGCCAGACGCCCTAGTGACAGACTGGAACAGATGGAGCTCCATCTATCTGTTTCCACCGCCAGATGCGTCACTAATGTGCCACGTAGTGAACAAACTACGAGATTATCGAGGCTTAGTCTCGCTAATCGCGCCCCTGTGGCCGGCGCAGTTGTGGTACCAGCAATTGAAAATGTGGTGCCCGGACCCGGTATCGCTCCCGGTCGGGTATTTCCACTTAGACACGATTGGCAACCTAGCGACCTCGCTGACTTTTGCATTATGGACATTCAGGAGGCCAAGTGGCTAGCACCATACGGTAGAGATGTGACCAATAAATTACTCAATCAATATACTCAGTCTACAAAACGACAGTATCAATCACATTGGCAAGCCTTTACTTCTTGGATCGTTAGAACAGAACAAACTGTACCCTCAGTGGCATTAGTTTTTAATTATTTGAATTATCTGTTTGAGCAGAAACGTTTATCTGTGGTAACATTAAAAAATCACTTAACTGCGATTAGAGTGCCCTATTTAGACCTTACGGGTCTTTCCATACCGGTAGCGGAGGAAACAGGTTTTATGAGAGCATGTTTTAAACTCCGCCCACCTCCCCGTCAGCTCATGCCTACTTGGTCTCTGGACAAAGCTTTGTCTTTGCTTCACTCTCGTCTGTACCAAAATACTGCAGACTTTGCATTACTCTTAAAAAAGGCGGTTTTCCTTTTGGCTTTGGCCACCGGAAACAGAGTGTCTGAGCTGGCGGCGATGAGCAACACACCTAATTGTCTTAGGTTTGGTAGACTTAATGAATGTATTTCCATTGCACCCTCCCCAGGTTTTGTAGCCAAGAATGAGCATAGTGCACACGTGTTTTCTGAGTTCACGGTGCCGGCGTTAAAAAGGGGAAAGGTGCATCATAATCTATGTCCAGTGCAAGCTCTAACCAAATATTTGAGTAGCTCCTCGAAACCCCCAAGGTGCTTTATGGGTAGCAAGTACGGGTAAACGCTTACTTAAACGGCGATTAGCCTCTCTTCTGGTAGAAGTCATTAAAGAAAGTAATCCCGGCGTTGTGGGTTGGGCCCACGATTTACGCAAATGGGCAGCCTCTTTACGTTTCCTGAAAAAAATTTCAGTCGAAGATATCGCGTCCACGCAGTTGTGGGCGTCTAATCATACGTTTCTGTCTAGATACTTGTCAGTTGCTCTAGACAAACCTTCCTTACCATGTATAGCTTTAAGGCAGAGGGTCTAGGTGGCCCTGCAGTCACTTTTGTTTACTTTCACGGGAAAGGGGGGGGGGGGTGCAGTCAGTTGACATAGGACACCCTAGGCCCCGGCGAAGTATGAGAGCTGTGATACAATTTAAGGTTAAAATGTGATATGAAAATTTCTCAGCGAGAAATTGTGCTAGTACAATGTTAAGTACAAAACAACGGTGTTGTTATAGTAGTTTTAGCTGCGAAAGCAATTTAATATTAGAACAATGGAGTTCCTTTGCAATTTATCTCCAAGTTTATTTTGGGGTTTATTATGTGCACATATAAACTTATAACTTGTTATTTTTTGTCACCACTCGTTGAGTGGGGTGCCTTTGTAACTACAGATCTGTGTTCAGAATCTTCAGGGTTACCCATTTTTTGTCAGGCAGGCTTCTTTGAAGCACACACCTGCCTGAACCCCCTTTTTCTTGTATATTTTCGGCCTACGCCGTTGTTAAATATATTTTCAAAAGTAAGAATACTATGTGATTGTTTTTATTATCTGCTTTTCTAGAGTTATGATATGATTACGAATGTCCCCCTCCAGTCTTAGAAATCAGGCATGTTCGTCAATGATGGAGGGGCCACTAATAAATTATAGGTTTGACTCCTGTAAGGAGATAAAGAAAACCTATATATTTAGTAGTATATATTTAATATTTAGTAGTGGCCCCGTAATCATTGACGACTGGGGCCCTCCCGACGTGGGCGCTGCTCAGGCGCCCACCGGCACACCATGGTGTAGTTGTGCGTCATGACAATGACCCTTTTCGTCTTGATGAACCAAGGGCTTTCCAGCAGTCTTCTTTCTTTGAGAGGTCATTCTCCTACATGGCTCCGAGGTTGTATAACAGGTTGCCGCTGTCCATGTGACAACTGAGTTCTGTTGAATGCTTCAAGAGACAACTTAAGACTTTTCTCTTTGAGAGAAGCTATGATCTTGAGAGAGGTGTCATGACAGATGGCTATAGAGTTTAGGCTATTTTGCCACTGCTAGTGATTGTTAAATGTGTGTTGTATATGAGCCTTCTTTTGATGCATTGATTTTTGTTCTTTTTTCTTTCTCTTTTCGAGCGCTAGTGAATTCTTCGGAAAAATTGGCGCTTATGAGAAATAAGTAACATGCTTATTATTATTATTATTATTATTAATGATTACGGGTCCACTACTAAATATTAGGTTTTCTTTATCTCCTTACAGGAGTCAAACCTATAATTGGCACGTCCCGGTAAACAAAAGGTTTCAACGATTTCTGGCCTTACGAATAATGCATCAGACTTATGTCTTTCAGAGGATGCCGTTCGGATTGAACCTAGCACCTCGCTTATTAACGAAATTAGTCCGGCAAGCCCTGATGCCCATGTTAGAACAAGGGATCAGGATTTATTGGTATCTAGACGACTGGCTGGTGGTGGCAGAGACGGAACAGTTATGCATCAATCATGTCAACATAACATTAAATCATGTAAAATTTCTAGGGTTCAAGGTAAACCCGGTAAAGTCAAACTTTGTTCCCTCACGAGTGGTCCAGTGGATAGGGCTGGTCTGGGACACAGCTGCTCTCACTCTGTGGACAATCGGAACAGGTTTCGCAAGAAACTGTTTATGTTTCTTCACAGTCTGACTAGGACACGGAGAGTCTGGGAATCTCTGGTCGGCTCTCTCAACTGGATTCAACTAACTGTAAAGTTGGGCCGGTTGAAAGTCAGACGTTTAATATTGGAGGGCAACAAATTTTTTCCACTATTGCCGGCGGAAACATTATGGCCCATCCCAAAATTAATACACAGCTTACTAGCGGTCTGGGCGAAGAGGGAAACATTGCACTCGGTCATGTCATGGACCTCTCCTCCGCCGACGGTATGGGTAGACACGGATGCGTCAGGAACGATAGGTTGGGGCTTTCAGTCAAACCACGGCCATCAGGGTCAAGGGCTTTGGTCCCATTCAGAAACCTCCCATATCAATGTCAAAGAGTTACTAGTCCCCTTGTATTTCCTTCAGGCTCACGGCTCTACTTTACGGGACAAATCGGTGGCCTTCAGGATGGACAATCTGAATGCGGTTCACTGCATTCAGAAACAAGGGTCAACGAGATCTCGGAAGTTAGTAATCGTGTCAGAAAAGATTTTGGTTCTAGCCGACAAGCTGAACATTCATCTTCACGCATCTTATCTCCCAGGCGTAGCAAACGTCTGGGCAGACGCTCTGTCTCGGAGACAGAGCACAACAGTAGAATGGGCGCTCAAGCAAACCATTTTCGACCAAATTATTGCGGAGCCTTACCGTCCACAAGTGGATCTGTTTGCGTCCGAGGAGACTCACAAACTCCCGCTGTACCTCACCCGCCGGACAATAACACCGGCGGGAGGACCCGACGCACTGGTGACGGAATGGAACCGGTGGAGTTCCGTTTATCTGTTTCCGCCACCAGACGCTTCTCTAATGTGCCACGTAGTAAACAAACTACGGGATTATCGGAGCGTAGTCTCGTTAATCGCGCCCCTGTGGCCGGCGCAGTTGTGGTACCAGCAATTGAAAACGTGGTGCCCGAACCCGGTGTCGTTCCCGGTCGGGTATTTCCACTTAGACACGATTGGCAACCTAGAGACCTCGCTGACTTTTGCATTATGGATAATCAGGAGGCCAAGTGACTAACACCGTATGGTAGAAACGTGACCGATAAATTCATGAATCAATATACCCAATCTACAAAGAGACAGTATCAATCACACTGGCAGTCCTTTACTTCTTGGATAATTAGAACAGAACAAACCGTACCTTCGGTGGCTTTGGTTTTTCATTATTTAAACTATCTGTTCGAGCAGAAACGTCTATCTGTAGTAACGTTAAAAAATCACTTAACAGCGATTAGGATGCCATTCTTTGACCTTACAGGTCTAACCATACCACTAGCGGAGGAAAAAGGTTTCATGAGAGCATGTTTTAAACTCCGCCCACCTCCCCGTCAGCTCATGCCTACCTGGTCTCTGGACAAGGCGTTGTCTTTACTTCATTCCCGTCTGTACCAAAATACTGCAGATTTTGACTTACTTTTAAAAAGGCCAGTATTCCTTATGGCTTTGGCTACCGGGAACAGGGTATCTGAGCTGGCGGCGATGAGCAACACACCTAATTGCATAAGGTTTGGTAGGCTCAATGGGTGTATTCACTTTGCACCTTCCCCGGGGTTCATCGCCAAAAATGAACACAGTGAACACGTTTTTACGGTGCCGGCGTTAAAAAGGGGAAAAGTGCACCATAATTTATGTCCAGTGCAAGCTCTAACCAAATATTTGAGAGTAGCTCCTCTGAATCAACAGGGTGCTTTATGGGTAGCATGTACGGGCAAACGCTTAATGAAACAAAAACTAGCTTCTCTCCTAGTCGAAGTCATTGAAGAGAGTAATCCCGGCGTCGTGGGAAGAGCCCACGATTTACGCAAATGGGCGGCCTCTTTGCGTTTCCTTAAGAATTTTTCTGTTGAGGACATAGCGTCCACGCACCTATGGTCTCCTCTAATCATACGTTTTTGACTCGATACCTTTCAGTAGCTCTAGACAGACATTCCATGCCATGTATAGCTTTAAGGCAGAGGGTCTAGGTGGCCTCTAAGTCACTTATTGTTTAGGTTAAGAAAAGAGGGGCGGGGGGGGGGGGGGGTGCAGTCAGTATAACATAGGACACCCTAGACCCCGCCGGAGTATGTGTATGGAGCATACGAGCTGTGATACTGTATATAGGTGTTGTGATATAACATTTCTCTGTAGTATGCATTACAGGAAATTGTGCTAAAGTACAATAGTAGCAAAACAACAATTCTTGTTGTAAGTAGTTTTGGCTGTGAAGCAATATAAGTTTAAGAAAATCTCAGTAGTTGCGACTGCGAATTTTATTTTTGATGTAAGTACTTCTGCATAAGTACAAGAGTTCAGTACTTCTGCGAAAGTACAAGAGTTCATTTTATGTTTGGGTATATTTTTAGGAATATATCCACTAGTTTAATGGGGTTTATATGTGCACATGTAGACTTATAAGTTTTTATTTTTCACCACTTACTGTAGTGGGGTGCCTTCTTAACTAGCAGATCTGTGTACAGAGTCTCAGAGTTAACCCTTTTTATTCAAGCAGGCTTGTTCGAAGCACGCTCCTGCTTGTACCCCTTTTTGAATATATATGCTGTATAAAGTTTATGCGCAAAATATATATTTTTTACAAAGTAAGAATACTATGTGGTTGTTTGATTATCTGCTTTTGCTAGAGTTATGATATGATTACGAATGTCCCCCTCCAGTCTTAGATATCAGGAATAATCGTCAATGATGGAGGGGCCACTAATAAATTATAGGTTTGACTCCTGCAAGGAGATAAAGAAAACCTAATATTTAGTAGTGGCCCCGTAATCATTGACGACTGGGGCCCTCCCGACCATCCCCTTCCCATTCGTTGATGTATTAAGGATTTTGGTTTACTTGATATGTCAGTGAAGAAGGAAGTATGACGCCTGAAGTCAGCGTCTGGTCAAATATCCACACAAGTACATCCACGAGTATATGGAAAGCTTATGAATAGTTATTCTTATTTTCTTTTTATTTATTATTTGTTACGAAGTTTTTTCGTAGTGAGAACCCAATTTCATAATGACAGAACCATGAGTGAGGTTGCGTGCACTCATGATGAAGGCTCCTCAAATTTTTTATGCTCTGCGCGGTAGATTCAAACTACGGTAAATGAGCGTTTGAAGAGGAGGCTTTATGTAATAGGCATAATCGTCAATGATTACGTGGCCACTACTAAATATTAGGTTTTCTTTATCTCCTTGCAGGAGTCAAACCTATATTCTTTCAGTGGGATACACTGTTGAAGCAATTTAATTTTAAGACTTCTCGGTAGTTGCAACTACGAGTAGCATTTTAGTAAGTACATCTGCGATAGTACAAGAATTTATTCTATTTTTGTGTCTAATTTTAAGGAATATACACATTAGAATAATGGGGTTTATATGTGCACATGTAAACATAAAGTTTTATTTTTCACCACTTAATTTAAGTGGGTGCCTTTAACTTTCAGATCTGGGAACAGATTCTCATAGTTTTGTCCTCAAGCAGGCTTCTTTAAGCACGCCCCTGCTTGTACCCCTTTTTATATGTTGTATAAAGTTTATACATAAATATATTATTTTTTACAAAGTAAGAATACTATGTGGTTGTTTGATTATCTGCCTATTCTAGTTGCAATGTTTATGATATGATTACGAATGTCCCCCTCCAGTCTTAGATATCAGGCATAATCGTCATTGATGGAGGGGCCACTAATAAATTATAGGTTTGACTCCTGCAAGGAGATAAAGAAAACCTAATATTTAGTAATGGCCCCGTAATCATTGACGACTGGGGCCCTCCCGACCATCCCCTTCCCATTCGTTGATGTATTAAGGATTTTGTTATACTTGATATGTCAGTGAAGGAGGATTGATGCGCTTGTCAGCGTCTGGTCCAAGAATCCACAGAAGTACATCCACAGAAGATGGGAAGCTTATGAATAGTTATTCTTATTTTATTTCTATTTTTTATTTGTCACAAAGTTTTTTCGTAGTGAGAACCCAATCATAAAGACGAACCATGAGTGATTTTGCGTGTGCTTATGATGAAGGTTCCTCTGAGCTCTGCGGCGGTAGATTCAAACTACGCGTATGAGCGTTTGAAGAGGTAGCCTTATGTAATAGGCATAATCGTCAATGATTACGGGGCCACTACTAAATATTAGGTTTTCTTTATCGCCTTACAGGAGTCAAACCTATAATAGAGACTTGGAACAACTTGGAGGAGGAGGTGGTGAGAGCGAAGAACATTAACATGTTCAAATCTAGGTTGGATAAAAGTAAATATGGAAATAGGACAACATAAGCTATGATATGTTAGTCCAAAATACTGGGAATTGGGAATATCCATTACGATACTTGTCTAAATAAAATGGATTGATTATAAAATAACTAAGACAGGACAACACAAGCGCTGCTCAATTCCTGTAAACTACAAATAGGTAAATACAAATAGGTAAATACAGACACCAAAAAACATCAAAACAACACCCAGCACACGATATCACACACAAATACTGTCATCTCTCCCTCCCTACCCACCCCAAACCATCTTCCAGAAGCACATCCATACTCATATCACACACAAATACTGTCATCTCTCCTTCCCTGCCCACCCCAAACCAGCTTCCAGAAGCACATCCATACTCATATCACTCGAGTTCCATCCAGTCACTCAAAGACAACATGCAGCTGTATGCACGACCTCCCAAAATCCATCCTTCTGAGTCCTCCCTTCCTCGCGATGACAGAGTTCACCTGACCAGCCTGAGATGTGGGCACCATCCAGCTCATCTGAGCTATCAGAAGAGACTGGATGTCATGACTCCGTCGGTGACGCCTGTCCAGGATGTAACACAGCATACATACATACATACATACTAGGAAAAAGCGACCATGCAGTTCTAGACATAGACTTACTATTGAAGTATAATCTACCCAAGGGAAGGGAAAAACACAAGGAAAATCACTGGATGTATTCCAGAACCGATTTTGTAGGACTACGGGATTTTTTCAAGTCACAAAATTGGGATCAGGTGTTATCTGAAAGTGAGGTAGACAAAAAACTCAAGGCATTCATGGAGATCTATGATACTGGTATAAAAACTTTTGTCCCTAAGTACATTAATAAAAGGAAAAAAAGTAATCGCAAAGTATGGTTTAACCGCGAATGTAGGCAAGCACAGGAAGCAAAAAACAAAGCCTGGAAAAAGATGAGAAACTGGGATTCGGAAGATAACAGGCAAAAGTATAAAGAGGAGAGAAACAAATACACAGAAATGAGGAGGAGGTCAGAGGCAAACCATGAGAAAGGGATAGTGGAGAACTATGAAAAGAATCCAAAAATGTTTTTCAAGTTTGTAAACGGCAAAAGGAAGATAAAAGCCACGATCGTTAAGATTAAAAGTGGAAACAGAATCATAGAAGAGGATACGGAGATTGCGGAAGAACTAAATAGAAATTTTGCATCAGTTTTTACAAAAGAAGGAGAATTCATTGCACCAGAAACCAATGAGATAGGTACAGAGGAAATGCCGGAAGTAACATTTAACAGACCAGAGCTCATAGACAAAATGAGTAAGGTGGATCCAAACAAAGCCGCTGGACCGGACGGAGTATCAGGCTGGATTATTAAAGAAAATGCTATGGAACTGAGTATACCGTTATATGACATAATGACCAAATCATTGGACACAGGGATAGTACCTACAGAATGGAAAAGAGCAAACATTATTCCTATATTTAAGGGAGGAAGCAGAGATAAACCACTGAACTATAGACCTGTATCACTATTGAGCATCCTCATGAAGATTCTGGAAGGATTAATAAGGGACAAATGGGTGAACTACCTGGAATCCAAAAGATTAATTACTGACCGACAATTTGGATTCAGAGGTGGCAGATCATGTGTAAGCAACTTGTTGAGTTTTTACTCTAGAGTAATAGACACAGTGGACAAGAGGGAAGGATGGGTAGACTGTGCCTACCTAGACTTTAAAAAGGCATTTGACAAAGTTCCACACAAGAGATTGCTGTGGAAATTAAAACATGAGGGAAAAGTAGGAGACAAACTGCTGAAATGGATGGAGAGCTACCTTAGCGGAAGACAGATGAGAACAACAGTAAGGGGGAAATCGTCAAACTGGACTCAAATTACGAGTGGGGTACCACAAGGATCTGTTCTAGCCCCAATCATGTTTCTAATATTTGTAAATGACTTGCCTGAGGGACTAACAAGCTACATGAGTATGTTTGCGGACGATGCTAAGCTGCTTAAAACGATCAGAACCCAGGAGGATTGCCTTGAGCTCCAAGCAGATTTGCAAAAGATCCATGAATGGAGCATCAAATGGAATATGGAGTTCAATGCAGGGAAATGTAAGACTCTAGAAATGGGTAAAAGCAAGTACAGACCTAGAAAAGATTATAAACTAGGAAACGAAATGATTCCCAAAGCAGAAAAAGAAAAAGACTTGGGGATAGAATTTAGGGATAACATGTCTCCAGAAAGCCACGTAAATAAGATAGTGAGAGAATCACTGGCATTATTGGCAAATATTATGATGTCTTTCAATTATCTTAATGAAAACACCATGAAACAAATAATAACGGCAATAATAAGACCCAGGATGGAATATGCATCTGTAGTGTGGTCCCCTCACTCGAAGAAACATATCCACAAAATTGAGAGGGTACAGAGAGCAGCTACGAGGATGATCCCAGGTTTGGAAAATTTGGAGTACCAAGAGAGGCTCGAGAGATTGAATCTACCTACACTGGAACAGAGAAGGAAACGAGGACAGCAAATTCAGATATATAAATGTGTTAGAGGTATTGACAAAATCGACCAAGAAAACTTCATAGAGAGGGATGGAGGTGAGAGGACAAGAGGTCACAGCTACAAACTAAAAGTGCTAAATAGTAAATCTGATCTGAAAAGTAAAAGATTTCCTACCAACTCGATTAGTGGGTGGAACAAATTGCCAGCCGAAGTAGTGTCTGCACCATCAGTGCATAGTTTCAAAGCATGGTATGACAAACATATCTTAGGAGGCGGGAATTAACGAGCATGCTCACTCCCGCAAATACAACTAGTGTAAGTACAACTAGTGTAAGTACATACATACAAGTTTAACCCTCGGTACCCGGTTGGGCTTCCAGTAGCCCATAACAAACTCGCGCCGAGGAGACCGGATGGGCTTCTGAAATCCATTGCTTGAATTTTTGCTTTCGAAATGCGCGCGTCAATTTTGTTTGTTGTCAAGTGGTAGACAGCGCCACTACGGTGGAACTACACTGCAGCATCAGTCTCTGCCACGACGCCATTATGGATAGTACGCCAAAAACCGATTCCGCTGTGTCCGATTCCGTGCCTCCTACGACACCCGCCCCGGTTCGTCGTATTACACGACGGCCCCTCCCTAGGGTGGGTGCCCTGATGAATCAGGGACATATTGTACTTTATATGATTGTCCTCAAAATAACTCTAAAAATCTCAATAAACATTCAATTGTCAATATCAATCACTAAAATCGCCTATCGGAGGCAATAACTCAGGTGCGACGAGCGGCTAGGTGCGCTCTAGCCGGGGCCGGGGCGAGGCATTCGAACGCGGCAAGAAATTCCCGCGGAAAAACACACTCCTTCGCACACTCGCCATTCTGCAACCACTGGGGCTAGAGACGTCTATTCAACGCCATTCTACAGACGAAGGTTAGAAGAACATCTTGGTTTTTAATTCATAATAATCCATGCTGTCTTTATTAAGTTTCAGCTCAATTAACATAGCACAATAATCGCCGAAACACCCGGCACCAAGGTATATGCGGGAGCTTAGGGGCCCGGGGCTGGAGGGTTAAAGACCGCTTTGTCCACAGAGAATGTGGTTACAGTCTCACGTCCTAAATGGCAGCTTTCCAGGCGGCCCTGTCAAGGGCTAATTCTGTTGTCAAGTTCTTTATTTTGAGATCGGATCGGAGTACCAGAGCCCACGTTATTCTAGGTCCACCCCTACGCGCAGCTCCCCCCACGTTCACAGTCCGGCATTTCTTCACCTGTTACGACCGGCACTACGAAATAAACAAGGGCACTTAAGAATGGACTAGATGATAGGCTATATCTGCAACAACGGTACGCTAATTCCAAACCCTCGAACTATTACGCCGGTGAACAAAAACACTTAAACCCTCCAGAGTTAATCTCCTGGATAACGGGGTATCAATTAACTGGGTTTTAGTGCACTTCTACAAAGGCTTGCCGATGACGGCAAAGCCTACTCACAAAAGGAGTACTTTACGTTAATAAAATGCTCTTAAGTAATAACAATGCTTGAATAAACTATAATAAGATTTAATAAAGGAGTATATGCTTACGTTAACTTTAGTGTGAGTCTGTACTCAACACTAACCTCTACAATGCTCTATGAAAGCACTGGAAGTCTAGTCCTACAGCAATCAGGTATAGAATCTTCTGGAAATGTCTGATGCTCTAAGATGCTCGTTAATACAGAACAGAAATAAATGCAGGGGCAGGACACCAAAGCGTGTATCTTAAATACACCAATAAGTAGGATACATATATACAACAAGGGAGTGCAACAACTCTGTGACAGCACTAATAATAACCACTCAGAAACAATACTTCCTTAGCCAACGAAACAGCCAAACTGGGTTGTGCACTATGCGACAACCTAGGCTAAAATAAGGCGTGAATAATTCCTAAAGCATACACAATGAAAGTTAATAAACACAATGCTGTCTTTCTCACTAATAAAGTCTAGCAGTGGCATAAAAGGTACTAGGAAACTAGGCAGAGCGCAAGCATGCTCGTAGCCTACTGTCTCCCCTTGAACAGATTTCCCTCATGTTACGTTAAGTGACTTGGAGGCTCTCTTGGTAAGTCCAGATCTCAAGTATCTGGTCTTACCCTGGCGCTCCACAAAGGTCAACAAAATGAGGTAGCAATCATACAGGTAAGAGTAGGCAAAAGCCCTTTACCTGTATACTGCTACACTCGCAAAGGAAAATATGCACAAGGGTTACAGGCTAGCTAGCTTCGTCGATGTTGTACAGGCTCTGACTTGCCACATACATAACTCAAACAACGACCAAAGATACCTTTCACTGTCTAGCATTAAATAATGGGAAAGAACAGCTCAATAATTAGAAGCATCCCAACACTAGGCTACCATATGACTATGACTCTACCCTGCCCCCCCCCCTGGGGGCACGGGTCCTTGGAGTGGCTTCGGTCGCGCCGGGAATTTCCACACCTCTCACACCACACACACACATCACACAGTTTTTCCTACACCGAGAAATGACTCTCCGGCTGTCATTTCTCGAAGACTTCTTCTAGCCGGAGACATTGAGAGCAACCCAGGACCCACGTACACATACATATGTCCAACTTGCTCAAAACCCATCACTTCGAGTCGCCACACTAAGGGTTCAGTTCTCTGCAATTCATGCAGGAACTGGACCCACTTCACCTGTACAACACTTGCCTCCAAGAAACACTACACGAACACCTGGACCTGTTCCTCATGCCCCTCCCTCTCCCAGTCAAATCCCTCGCCTAAAACCCGTCCACCTCTCCCCCCCAACCCACCTAGCCTTCCCATATCATCCACTCCCCCCCCAAAACCCGTCCACCTCTCCTCCCTAACCCACCTAACCTTCCCATACTATCCACATCCTCAACTCAACACACCACACCCCATCCTAATCCATTCCAACCCCCATCTCCTGCTCCCCAATCCCCACCCCACCCATCCCAACCTCCAGCCCCTCCCTCACCCCCACCCCATCCTCGTGCAGCAGCACCCAACATACATCGTGCACATAACATTAACATTCTCCAATTGAACATAGATGGCATTAACACAAAGAAACACGAACTCTCACACTTCATCAAACAACACAACATACACATTGCCATCTTACAAGAAACAAAACTCCGCACATCACAAAAAACACCCACATTTCATAATTTCACCACCATCAGACAAGACCGGGCTGTCGGCGGGGGCGGTGGACTCATCACCCTGGTACACAATGAAATATCATACATAGTAACCAGTGTACAAACCAAATCCCTCCTCCCCCCAAATGATAACACAACAGAAATACAATCAATTAAAATACGCACTGGCAACAAATCCAACATAACCATCATAAACACATACATCCCTCCCCAAACATCCCCTACAGTACCAAATGAATACAGACCACACTTACAACACATCACAAACACCCCACACATCATCCTGGGTGGTGACTTCAACGCCAAGACGTCGGCCTGGTTTGTCGACAACCCTGACACAGACAGAGGGCTGGTACTACAAAACCAAACAGATAACCTTATCATCCTTAACGACATCCATCAACATACCCATATTCCTCACCAAGCCCTCTATAACCCATCATCTCCAGACATCACCTTTTGCTCCCCAGAACTCGCCCCCACAACATCCTGGAGGGTGGTCAGAACCTTAGGCTCTGACCACCTCCCGATCATTATCACCACCAAAACCAGACTCACCCCAGCTAGCCACAAACACACATACACCAATTATAAAAGAGCTAACTGGGAAGCATTTACAAATGAGACAGAACAACACTTCACAACTCTAAACAGTACACCCATCACTAACATCAACAATGCTGTACACATACTCAATAAAACTATCCAAAACGCTGACAAGAAACACATTCCAAGAGGTAACAGAAAAAGACACAACCCCAACTTCACACCAGAAATTCAAAACCTCATCAGACAACGCGACACACTGAAACACTCCCCAGCACCCCACACACAAGACATCACACAACAAATTCAAGCACTCAACACCCAAACTAACAACAAAATACAAGAACAACAAAAACTAAATTGGAATAACTTCCTACAAACACTTGATCACAAAACAAACCCCAAAAAACTATACAAAACACTAAACAGCATCACACTTTCCAACAGCAACACAACACAATCACATGCTGCAATCACAACAACAGACTCTACTCCTTCATGTAAACAACAAGCAAACACTCTCATCAATCACTTCTCACATGTCAGCCACCTAAAACCTCACAAAGACGACCGACGTGTCATCCGACGTAAGAGACAATTCCCCACAGACCCTGACTATACACCCTTCACCAATCACCAGACAAAGCATATCATCAACAATCTCAAGCACTCACCCGCCTGTGGCCTAGACAACATAAGCAACATACACCTCAGACACCTGGGACCACAAGGCATACAAACACTCACTAACATATCAAACTACAGCTATTCACACAACACAATACCAGACATTTGGAAGCATGGTATCATCATCACATTCCCCAAACCCAACAAAGACCCCACGCTACCCTCCTCGCACCGCCCCATTACACTCCTTTGCTCCCCTTCCAAAGTCATGGAACGCCTAGTATTACAACTAATTACACCCGACCTACCCCTAGCTCCAACACAACATGGCTTTAGGCCACTGCACTCCACAAACACTCTTCTTACAGACCTTACACAAAGAGCTTTTGACGGCATCAACTCAGCTAGACCACCACACAGATCACTATTAGCCACACTCGACATTAGTAAAGCCTTCGATGCCATCCCACGCCACAACCTAACAAACAAAATCTACAACACAAACATGCACAACAACACAAAAAGGTGGCTGGCCAACTTCCTAGCAGGCAGATGTGCACACGTATCTTTTGCCGGTCAGTCATCTAAAATCAGAAACTTTCCAAACGGAGTCCCACAAGGATCCGTCCTATCGCCCGCACTCTTCAATCTGTACATGCACGATATAACTACACCCAATACTCCCCAAATAAACTTAGCCTCCTATGCAGATGACATAACACTCACATGCACACACCATGACCCAAGAAGAGCAACAGATCTCCTTCAACCCTATCTCAACACACTACATGGCTGGTGCACTACCAACAGACTTAATCTAGCCCCAGCCAAATCCACCGCAACCCTGCTCACAAGCTGGACAGGTGAACACGAATACATCCCTCAACTCACCATAAACAACACACCCCTAACACATACACACACACCCAAAATCCTAGGAGTAACATATGATACTCATATGACATTCAAACAGCACACCACAAGCATTAAAAAGAAACTGACACCCAGACTTAACGCCCTCATTTCACTTGCTCACACAAAATTTGGACACAACAAAGAAACTACCACCACAGTATATAAACAATACATAAGATCAGTAATGGAATACGCAAGCCCAGCCTGGGCTTCTAACCTAGCTGAAACACATCATAAGACCTTACAGACTATTCAAAACAAAGCCCTGAAGATCATTACAGGCTGCACAGCTACTACACCCACAGATCATCTACATCAAGAAACAAAAATCCTCAAAGTCAAAGACCATCTGGACATGAGAGGCACTCAATTCCTGGCAGCAGCTTCCACGAACCAAGACCACCCACTAAACTACATGGCAACACACCCACAGACACCAAGAAATATCAAAACAACACCCAGCACACGGTATCACACACAATTATTGTCCTCTCTCCCTCCCTGCCCACCCCGAACCAACTTCCAGAAGCACATCCATACTCATATCTCTCGCCAATCCATCCACTCACTCACAGACAACACGCAGCTGCATGCACGACCTCCCGAAATCCATCCTTCCGAATCCTCCCTCCCTCGCGAGGACAGAGTCCACCTGGCCAGGCTGAGATGCGGACACCATCCAGCTCTCCTGAGCTATCAGAAGAGACTGGATGACTCCGTTGTCGACGCCTGCCCGGGATGTAACACAGCACCCCATACCATTAAACACATCATAGAAGACTGCATTTCACACAACCACTTACGCCAACAACACAACCTACACTCAATGAGAGCTCTGTGGGAAAGCCCGATCGTGGCCATGGCCTTCCTCAGGGACTCGGGGCTGTTCGGCCAGGCAGCTTAGGGAACAACAACAACTAATCCCTAACGCTAGTGCAAACATAAATGTGAGAGCTGGTGCTGGTAATACGACTGGCCGACTATGGAAGTCGTATGCAGAACCAGAAGGGATAAACAATTGAATAAAGATGGAAGTATGAAAAAGAAGAAGTTCAGAAAGAGAGATAGTAGTATAGAGGGTTATATGGGGGACAGATTGCAAAGGACATGTAGGACCAAGCACGCTACGCCAAGCTCTACCGGAGAAACGCGGCAGGAGCCCCCACAGGACCAACAAAGGCAGCGGCACCCAATCACAGACGACTACGTCACGAGGAGCAAGCGTCACTTAGGACACGCCAAGCGCGCCAGCCAATCAAGGGCCTGGGAAAGCCAGCGCGCGAGCGAGGGAGGCACACGTACATATTACTACCGCGCTGCCTCCTCCGCTCTCTCTCTCCTTAACTTCACACAATGCATCTTATATTCTATCAATGGTATAAAATACTTCCAAGTGTCACAGACAAGAATAAAGACCACCACTGATCTGTCTGTGACAACATGAACTCTATGAAAGAAAGAACATCGTTCTACGATTATTGTAGCCCATTTCACTGCCCTGGCGAGCGCTAGCGAGTTACGAGTGCATTCTGGCAAGCTGGCCAGCGTAACACACCCAGTTCTGATCATCCATTCTCTCCACATGTCCAAACCAACCAAGTTGGCTCGTGCGCATCACTTCACTGACACTCCTAATGCCCAGACGCCTTCTTAATTCCTCGCTCGATACCCTGTCCTTGAGATTAACCCCACACATCCATCTCAGCATTCTCTTCTCATTCCGTTCCATTCTTTTGATATCCTCGGCTTTAACCGGCCATGTCTCCAAGGCATAGGTCGTCGCACTCCTAACACACGAGGTATACACCTTCCCTTTAAGGTGGGGTGGGAGCCCTCTCATGGTCAGGAGCGGCAACAGCTCTCTAACTTTCCCCAGCTACTTCTGACTCCAGCAATGGAGCTACTTTCAGCGCCACCTCCGGCGGAAACCGTATCACCCAGGTAGCAGAACTTATTCACACACTCCAGCGTTACATTGTCAAAATCAACACCGACAGGCGGGACATTTAATACAAGATCTCACTTGCACACTGCACATTCAAAGTCTATGATTCTTGTCAAAGGTCCTCTAGCTACACTACATCTCTTGTGTACCCAGTCACTACAGACGCAACATTGAATTGAGTTACTTCCCACCCCCTTCCCATATACTACGCATGGATAGTCGCCGCTTCTTTCCATAATTCCACGCCCTACTCCACTAATCATGACCTTTGTTTTATCTATTTGTCAGTAGTCTTGGAAAATCCAACGTCAAGGCTATTAACCTAATTGCAATGACGACTTGTCTATTTTGACTCCTATGTCGTCATTCCAACCGCGGTTAAAAAAGAAAACGTCTAGTCTACTCCTTATCTTGCTCTAGGAGACGTTGTATATTAACCAAAACTACCACCGAAGGTGAAAAAAGCATAGAAGAGAAGAAAAAGGGGTTTACCTTAGTTACCGCTTAAGGCCCATCCCGTGTTCCGTCATGTGCAGATCCTTGTCGAACGTGCGCATGAGCGACCCTCTCTTGTTATCATTTTTTCACGCGCCGCCATTTGCTTGAGTCCGCTTTTGTTGTGCTCCTTCAAATTCACCCTGTTTAGGTTCGTTTCGGCTTATCTGACCTTCCTTTTTGTTAGACAGATGTTACGTGATCTAGGGCACACGTAAATGGGCTCCTAAGTGTGTCAAATGGAGACGCGTGTGGAAATAGCCTACCGAAGGTACGGGGGCGCCTGGCGTTCCTCGTGTATGTTTTTCATTCTTTCTCTTTTCATATTCTTTTTCCTGTTAGTCTGGGCATAGTTTAGCTTTTAGCTTATTTTAGCCTAGCTCGTTTTCTCATTCAGGAATTGCTATGCCCCTATGAGTTTTCATATCTTCATAGCCTAAGGTGTAACGTTTGGAAAACAATCTGAGATTTCGATGGTGGCGGTGCTGTTTGTAGAGTTTGTGTCAGCCGCATTATAGCGTTATTCCCGAGTCCCCCCTTTCGAGCCTTCACTGTGTCTCAAGGGCCTGGGCGACAGGTGGTTCGTGATATTCCAGGGGTACCCCAGGGGGGCCCCTACATCACACCACAGGGTTTTTTCGCCCCTGACACATTCTCAACTCACGGTTAGGCAACCCTTTTTCTCACCAATTTCGTTTACTGGTTTTTGTTTTCCCTTCATGTTTCACCTCCATCCTTTCATCATCTTTTGCCCAATCCAGGGGTACCCCAGGGGGGCCCCTGTTTGTGCTAAACCACCCTCCCTGCCACTTCTCCTCATGGGCTTTGCTCTATCTCTGTGGGTTGGGTGGTTCCTGGGGGATGTGCCTCCTCTCCCCTGGTGTGTCTTCCTTGCCTCTCCCTTTACCGGTTGAGTTAGGATTATATATCAAGGAAGACACTGCTCAGCTTGATGGCCATCCAAGCTTGGAGTTCATAAGGAGATGACGCATTTTTGTGGCCTATTTTGGTATTCCCTAGACGCTCCTCTCGCTTTTTCGGCGCCGGACCATCTCGGCCGGTCCCGCAAATTTGCGGGAGCTCGATTCGGTCCTCTGGGACGTTTCGGCTCCCCGCAAATTTGCGGAGCTCGCTGGGGGGTCCCGCAAATTTGCAGGAGGGTTGTGTCGGTACGGTTATGCCTCAATAGGCCCGCAAATTTGCGGACATAGTTGGCTTTCACTGTTGACCTTTTTTATGTCATCTTGTTGCCTGAAACTATATTGGTGTGTGCACTTTACTGGTGTTATGACCCTGCATGTAAGGTGTTGAGTGGTGGTTAACACTTTCTCCATCTTTGCAGGTTCTGCTAGTGCTCTTCCATCTCGCCCGCCCTACTCACCTACCTCTGTGCTCCCGGTTTAGGGTGAGTACGGATACCGGTTTGCATGTGTGTTACTGTTTCCCCATGCTCATTCCCTGGTTCTTATTGGACATTCTCTACACTTACTCCGTCGACGTGCTGATTATACGGATAGGGGCTCCACTACCTTCCGCCCGCTTCCCCAGCCCAGACGACGTCCTCTTACGTTGTCCTCTACGCGCACGGATGTTCATGCTGTAGCTGGCCCTCTGCTCCCTCCTCCTACACTGTCCAGGAGGGTCCGCCAGGATGTAGTTGCTTCTCCTCCTCCTACTTCACCTGCTTCAGTGCCTATTCTTCCTTCACGGTCTCGTCCCAAGGTGGAGGTCCCTCCCTCCTCCGCCTCGGTGTCGGGCCGCCCTGTTATCTCAGCCCCGGGGATCCTTGCTCTGTTTCCCCCCGCGGCTCCTTCTGACCTCCTTTCACCCGGCCAGCCTTCCCACTCCCGTCATCCTGCTCCTCCTCATTCTTCTATCCCTGACCTTCACTTACCGTCTCGCCAGGGGGGTACCCCGCCTCTTGCCTCGGTGGAGTATAGCGAGGTTTCGGGGTCCCCTTTCTCAGGAGCTGACGTGTCGCTGGAAGAGGGGGATGGTGATGTTTCCCCCTCGGGCGTTAGTGATCGGGGACGAGACCCTCAGAGGCGACACAGCCGTCGTCGCTCGCCTTCCTTGGGCCGCGACGCTGCTGGTTCGTGTCGTGGGTCTCGCTCCCGCTCACGCTCGCCCCTGCGGGCCGAACAATCTTCGGGGGGTCGCCTCTCTCGGTTCGATTGTCGGCTATGCAGGGGTGGGTTGTGTCACGCATCGACGAGCGCTTGGAGGCGATGCAAGACTCCCTCGTATCGCGGTTCTTGGCGGTGACACAACCTCAGCGCCTCACCCAACCTACCCCTGCTACGGTCCCCGTTCCTTCTGCAGTGGACCACATTCCTTCTCGCCCAGCTTCTCCGCCTGCCCGGTCGTCGGCTAGTACTGCTCCTGCCCTAGCTCAGGAGGTTGCCCCTGCTGTCTCCCATGCGGGGGTTCTCCGTCTGCTAGGGCAGGGTCCGCGCTTGCCCCCCATCCAGAAAACCAAGGTCCCGGCGCAGACCATGCCGCTCCTCTATGGCTCCTTGGCTGTTTGGAAGGGGGTGCAGGCCTCCCACCCGGAGCGTGCTACCGGCTTCCCGTCAGGTGAGAGGGCCCTACCATCTGGCTGGTCGGTGCAAATTAATGACAAGATGCAGTTCAGGGCGATCAGGGTGGCTGGTCAGGTGGCCGACGTGGAGGTGCGGGCTTACCCGACAGCACTGACCTTCAGTACTTTTCGGTGAAGCCCAAGCCCCCCGTCTGCTCCTCGGACTAAGCTCTGGTCAGACTTCAACCGCCAGGACATCCTTCAGGATGTTCAGTCCCTGGCTGTGTTGACGGGACTGTCCTCCTATGGGACAGGTTTGTGCGACGACGGTAAGCCTGGCTTAGCCGTCGTGCTCGATAACCCTCTCCCATTGGAGGCCTGGTTTGCTGAGGCCTTAGAATTCGCCAACCGATCCGTCGACAGATCTACTTCAGTCCCTCCCCCGGAGTCATCACTGCTTTTGCCTCCTCTTGTATCTGTCGGCAGATTGGACGGCAAGTTCTGGTCCTGGATAAGCGCGCCCAAACTTGAAATTTGTTCTATTGCTAACCCGTTCTTCTCTCACCCAGATAAGTCCTCTGTCGACAAGGATTTTACCTTGCGACAGAGGGTGGCGAACTTATTATCTTGTCTTTTAGGTTCCCTCCAGACATCTGTTCACCACCTGCAGCTTATCGAGGCGACTGCACCAGGCGATCTTCGCGAGGGTTTGGACCACGTTCGGCGGATCCACCTTCAGCTCGCGGTGTCTTTGGCTCCCGAGCTGAAGGCGGTTTTGTGCGAGGCAACTCGGCAACGCCAGACGGTAAGGTCCTCGTTCTGCCGGAAAGCCCCCTTGGATATTCGTCAGGGTTTGTTGTACTCTGAGCTATATACGTTGTGGCTTTTTGCGCAGGATGCTTGGGAACACTACGCTTCTCTGTCGGCGGACCCTGCTTACGACACGCATCGACGCGCTGTGTCGCGAGCAGGGTCTCCTCAGTCCCGTCCTTCTGACGGTCCTCTTCGGGGTGCTGCCGCAAGTGCTGCCGCCAAGAAAGGGCGCAGGAAAGGGAAGTTGCCGGCCAGAGCGTCGGTTCCGCCCCGCACTTCTGTTCTTGCTCCCTTTCATCCCCGCCGAGACGGGGCTGGCCAGCCTTCCACTTCGACGGGGTCAGACCCACGACGGACAGGGGATGGGGTGACCCGCCCTTTTCGACGAAGTGGGGGGGGTAGAGGAGGTCAACGTGGCGCTCATGACCGCAAGGACCGTACCGGGCGAACCTCCATGTCAAAAAATTTGTAGGTTCTCCAGGTCGGTATCCTCCTTGTTCTCCTTCTCGCCTAGCCGAAAGGGTCGCTCACCTCATCTCGGGAGCTACCACAGGTTGTTTTCGCCCTTGCGCCCCTCGATGGCCGCGAGGGACGTGGGGGCGGAAGATTGCACGGAGGGGTCTAACCTGGAGATGGAAGTCCAGACCCCCACTCAGCTCTTGTCAACGAAGCCGGCCCATCTCTTCAGAGGTGGCCAACGTGATAACATCCATGCACGAGCAGGGAATCGTCAAGGAGGTGAAAGCCGGTCACCCAGTTTTCCTCTCCCGTATATTTCTGGTACCGAAGAAGGACTGCGACGCGATGCGACCGGTGGTGGATCTGTCGGCCCTCAACGGGCACATCGTGAACACACGGTTTCGGATGCTGACGGTACACCAGGTACGACTGGCCCTGCGACCTCTGTCGTGGGTAGTGTCGCTGGACCTCAAGGATGCGTATTAGCACGTTCCTATCCATCCTCGATTCCAGCGATTCTTGGCCGTTCAGCCTTCCGATCGTGTGTTCATGTTCGACAGACTTCCCTTTGGTCTCAACATCGCGCCACGGATCTTCTCAAAACTGGTGAAGCAGGCTCTGGATCCTCTCCTCAGGAGCGGGCTCCAGATCCTGTTTTACTTGGACGATTGGTTGATAGTTTCAGACACCCTAGAACAGTGCATACACGACACCTTCACAGTAGTTCACCACATCACACAGTTAGGGTTCAAAATCAATGTTCCCAAGTCACGCCTGACCCCGTCGCATGTCGTGACGTGGGTAGGTCTCGAATGGGATTTGACCAGCTCTACAGTGACCCAGAGTCAGCCAAACGCGGTGAAACTTCGAAGGAAGGTCTTCGCCGTGTTGCACTCGGTCTCCCTCACGTGGAGGATCTGGGACTCGTTAGTGGGTTCGCTGAATTGGGCCGCTCTGACCATTTCCTTAGGGAGGCTCAGGCTACGCCGCCTAATACTCATGGGCAACAAGGTGTTTCCGTTGACCCCTATGGATCGGCTCATGCCTATCCCGCGTACCATTCACAGACACTTAGGACACTGGGTTGCTCGGGGCACGCTCTCTGCGGCTGTGCCCTGGACCGCCCCCCCCGCCGACAATCTGGGTAGACACAGATGCGTCGAGCGAGGTAGGGTGGGGTTACCAATCAAACCTGGGACATCAACATCACGGCAGATGGGTGGGACACACACACCTACACATAAATGCCCTAGAACTGTTGGTTCCTTTGTTCTTCCTGAGGGACCACGCGCTGGCCCTTCGGGGCAAGTCGGTGGCCTTCAGGATGGACAATCAGACAGCTGTCCATTGTATCCAAAAGCAGGGGTCCTCCAGGTCATTGACTCTGTTGGGGATCTCAGAGAAGTTGTTCTTCCTCGCGAACCGACACAACATCTCCCTGCACGCCTCCTACCTAACCGGGACTGCCAACCTGTGGGCGGACGCCCTGTCGAGAGGACAGGGCGTTCTTGTAGAATGGGCAATGAAACAGACTGTGTTCGACGACCTCGCAGCTTCCTGGGGTGTTCCGGAGGTCGACTTGTTCGCATCGAAGGAGACGCACAAGTTGCCTCAGTACCTATCCCTCCGGACTCGCACTCCGGAGGGGGGTCCGGACGCTTTCATGGAAGACTGGAACAGGTGGCAGTCGATATACATATTTCTGCCACCAGACGCACTGTTGATGTGCAAAGTCCTCGCAAGGCTGCGGCTGTACCGCGGCAGAGTCTGGCTAATAGCGCCTCTGTGGCCGGCACAGGCTTGGTACGCCCAGTTGAAGCGGTAGTGCCCGAGTCCGGTCCCTCTACCTGTCTCAAACTTCCACTTGAGCCAGGTTGGAGACCTGCGGACCTCGTTGGCCTTCGCATCGTGGATGTTCGTGAGGCACGGTGGCTCCCAGTCCACGGACGGGACCTGACTGACTTCCTGAAGCGTTCATGGACGCCTTCGACTTGGGGGACTTACGAGTCCCACTGGAGGTCTTTTACTAGGTGGATCCAGGACACTCGCCAGACAGTTAGCTCTCCTTCCCTCATACTACACTACTTGTTTCACCTCTTCCGTACACGTCACTTTCAAGTCAACACTATACATAACCACTTGTCTGCCATCCGGGAGGTCTTTGCGTCCGTCACTGGGCTGGTCGTTCCACCGAAGGAGCTGGATTCCTTCATGAAGGCTGCCTTCAGGGAACGACCGCCTCCGCGCCAGATCCCTCCACAGTGGGATCTGGGGCGGGCTCTGGACCTTCTGGCTTCACACACATATACACGGGACACTACACCGGTTCAGTTGCTCGAGCGTACACTCTTCCTTGTCGCTCTGGCCACTGGGGATAGGGTGTCTGAACTAGCAGCCATGTCACGGTCCCAGGAATGCATGCGATTCTCCCCGTCCTTGAATGTCGTCACGTTAGCCCCCTCCCCTCATTTTGTTGCCAAGAATGAGAGAGAGACCCACATTTTCAAGCCTTTCAACATCCAGGCTTTAAAGCGTGGGCATACTCACCATGTGTTGTGCCCGGTGAAAGCCTTGCACTCCTATGTTGAGTCTGTGGCGCCGACTTCGGGTACTGCTGTGTGGGTGTCTCCTCGGACAGGTGGGAGGCTCTCGAAGGTGCAGATAGGACGCCACATTTGTCGGGTCATTCGTGCCAGTAACCCTGATTGTAGGGGTTCTGCGCACGATGTGCGATCCTTTGCTGCCTCCTTACGGTTCCTGCACAGTCGATCCTTACCTGACATCGCCTCAGCGGGTTTGTGGTCTTCTATCAATACCTTCGTCTCCTCCTACCTCTCCATGTCCATTGTTAGACCCCCTCGGCCGGTGATATCTCTCGGGAGTCGTGTTTCCTAGAGCTCTGGCGAAGATGCCTGGTCTTCCCCCCTTGTCACTCTTTCTTTTACTTTGTTTTATTTGAAAAAGGGGGGGGGGGGAGTACGGGTTTGCAACACTTGATTGCAAGTTTGGGATTATGTATTATGTATACAATATATAAGTGTTTTTACCAAATTGAAAATTGTGTTTTGTTATTGTGTTCAATGTTTTTGTTGGTTTTGGAAGAAAAGGGATTTTGGGTACAGTACTTTTTTTATTTAAGACAAGTCTATGTTTTGCATTACTATGAATGACGGGCACGTGTTAAAACTTTTCTTTTTAGATACTCCTCAGTTTTTCACTCTTTTCTTAAACTCTCTTGTTTAACTTGTGTTTCTTTGTCATTCATAGTTTTGTTTTAGGCATTGTTTTTTTTTGGTATGTTGGGCTTGGATGTCCTCCTCCTATTTGTTACGCAGCCTTGACGTTGGATTTGCCAAGACTACTAACAAATTGGGAGGTGTGATGTACCTCCCAACCTACCAAATAGGAAAACCTACTATTTGGTAGTCTATCTATCTATCTATTGCCTGACGCCGTGATCCCCGAAGGGGTGGCCACGAACGAACCGCCCCCATGCACCTCTGTCCCCAGTCAGTCGACGCCCCTCCCCCCAACCAGCACCGCCTTCGTTCATGTACTTCCTCACTCCATCCTTCCACCTCATATTCGGTCTACCTCTCCCCCTCTGTCCCTCCACCTCGCTCTCGTACACCCTCTTAGTCATTCTCTCGCTTTCCATACGTTCCATATGGCCGAACCATCTCAAGTTGTTCCTTTTCACACTTTCCAGCACATCTACCTCCACACCACACCTCCTTCTTACTTCCTCATTAGTCTGTCTATCCCTCCATGTAACTCCGCACGCACTCCTTAAGTAATTCATTTCCACTGCTCTCACTCTTGGTCTGAGTCTCTCAACCAACGTCCATGCTTCGCTTCCGTAAGTCAGTGTCGGGATTACCACACTGTCATGCAAGGACTTCTTCACTTCCATACTGACCACCCTATTTCTTGTTACTGCTTTTAGCGTTCCTACAACCCTCTTCCCCTGTTGTACCCTCTCCCACACCTCTTCATCCATAGTCCCATCTTTACTCAACACACTGCCCAGATACTTAAAAGAGTTGACGATCTCCATAGCCTGACCGTTCAGCTTCACCTCACACTCTGTGACTTCACCCCTTTCGAAGACCATAACCTTGCTCTTCCCCGTATTTACCTTCAAATTCCGTTTTTCGCACACTGTTCCAAACTCATTTACCAGACCCTGCAACTCCCATTCATTATCCACACGTACTGCCGCCTTTGCACCCTCATACATGCTCTTCACTGCTTTCAGCAACTTGCCCTCTACTCCGTATATTCTAAGTACTTTCCACAAACCTTCTCTATCCACTCTGTCATAGGCCTTCTCCAAGTCCATAAAGGCAACATACACCTTTTGTTTCTTCTCCAGATACTTCTCCACAACACAATTCAGGGTAAAAATCTGATCTACACATCCTCTTCCCTTCCTAAAACCTCCCTGCTCGTCGCCTATCCATTTCTCCGTTCTCACTCTCACTCTCTCAATCACTACCCTACTGTATACCTTCCCTACTACGCTTAGAAGACATATTCCTCGGTGGTTACCACACACTCCTCTTTCCCCTTTGCCCTTATATAGGGGGACTATTATGCCAGTCTTCCAGTCATCGGGTGCACTCCCCTTCTCCCATGCTAGTTTGCACATTTTCCATACCCATTCTATCACTATCTCACCACCATACCTCAACATTTCCCCACACACTCCATCTGTTCCTGGTGCTTTCCCCAACTTCACTCTTTTCATGGCTTCCCACACTTCTGACCTCCTGATCCCCACCTCCTCCTCCACTACTTCTCTTCTTCTCCCTCCCATACCATATCCAGCTATGTTTGCTGGCTCTTCATTCCTTTCATTTAGCAACTCACTGAAGTACTCCCTCCATCTTTCGACTCTCTCTTGCTTCTCGGCTAGCATTCTCCCATTCTTATCTTTCACACCCTTACTGTTTCCCTTGCTACCTTCCCTAACTTTCTTGACTTCTTTCCAGAACAGTTTCTTACTCTCCCTCCATTTTACACTCAGATTCCTTCCAAATTCCTCATCTACTCTTCTCTTACTTTCCTTCACTACTCTCTTCACCACCCTCTTACTCTCCACATACCTCGCTCGTTTCTGTCTCTCGGAATCTTCATTCCCTCTACTACCCAACCACTCTCTATATGCTTTCTTCTTTTCTTCCACAGCTATTCTTACCTCTTCTGTCCACCATGCTGTACCTTTCACTCCCCTCCCTCTTCTCCTCACTCCACACACCTCCTCACATGCTGCACAGATCTCATCCTTAAACACCTTGCTCATCTCCTCCACTTCCTCCATAACTTCCAGGTCGAACCCACCTAGTCGTCTTTCCACTGCTCTCCTGTACTCCTCCCTGATTTCCTCCTCCTGCAACCTCTCCACCCTCCTCACCATTCCACCCTCCTCTCGCCTCCCTCCCGCTCTCCTCACCCACTTCTTTTGTATCCTAACCTTAGCTACCACTACATAATGATCAGACAGACCCCCTCCAATACCCCTATACACCCTAGCATCCATCACAGATTTCTTCATTCGTTCATCCACACATACATAATCAATCAATGACTTTCGTTCCACCACTGTCTTATCCTTCATCGTCAACATCCGTTTCCACGTGTACCTGTGGATCATTCTGTGTCGGAAGAAGGTGTTGGCTATCCACAGCCTCCTCCCCACACATACGTCCACAAGTGCACTACCATTCCCATTCACCTCTGATGGTACCTATTTGGTACTATTTGGTAGTAGTCTTGGCAAATCCAACGTACATAATACCCTCCCTCACGCCGGACCCCTGCCCATCCGCGTTCTTCTGCTGACGTGAGATGTGATAACAAGAGAGGGTCGCTCATGCGCACGTTCGACAAGGATCTGCACATGACGGAACACGGGATGGGCCTTAAGCGGTAAGTAAGGTAAACCCCTTTTTCTTCTCTTCTATGCTTTTTTCACCTTCGGTGGTAGTTTTGGTTAATGTACAACGTCTCCTAGAGCAAGATAAGGAGTAGACTCTAGACGTTTTCTTTTTTAACCGCGGTTGGAATGACGACATAGCAGTCAAAATAGACAAGTCGTCATTGCAATTAGGTTAATAGCCTTGACGTTGGATTTTCCAAGACTACTACCAAATAGTAGGTTTTCCTATTTGGTAGGTTGGGAGGTATGTCAAACCTCCCAATGTTAACTCTTAGACCCTTATTTGCCATACCTTCCCTCCATCTTTTGAACTTCGCCTCTGCTTCCTGCGCACTATCTGTGATAAGAACTAGATCATCTGCATATAACAGCTCCCATGGGAGTCCTGTCCTAAATTCCCTTGACAGAGCCTCCAGGACTAAAACAAACAGTAATGGGCTCAGCACTGAACCTTGATGAACTCCAACCTTCACTGGGAACTCTTCGCTCAGGCCCCCGTTTACTCTAACTGCTGCCCGTGACCCCTCATACATTCTCATTATCACACGCATCAGCCACTCTTCTACTCCGAGTTTTCTCATAGCCCACTGCATTACTTCCCTGGGCACCCGGTCAAAGGCCTTCTCCAGATCTACAAAAAACTAGGTATAACGCCCTGTTTTTCTCTAAGAACCTCTCTTGCATTTGCCTAAGAATGAAGATAGCATCAGTTGTGCCACGTCCCAGCATAAATCCAAACTGCATGTCGCTGATGGCGACACTTTCCCTGATCATGTATTCAAAGACCCTTTCGCTGACTTTCAGGACTTGATCGAGCATTTTCAAACACCTATAATTTCCCCTGTCTAATGAGTCACCCTTTGCCTTTGTATATATTTACTATAACACTCTTCTGCCATGCATTGGGAATATTTTCCTCCTTTATGATAGCATTCATCAGCTCTGTAACCAATTTTACCCCAAAATCTCCAGCTGCTTTTAGCATCTCAGTGACAATGCCGGAGCTCTCAGCGGCTTTCCCGGACTTCATATTGTCGAAAGCACTTTTAACAGCGTCGTACTCTATCAAATGCGGAGGGCCTTGTACTGGGACTGCAGTCTTTCTGTGTAAACAGTCATGCCACTGTCATTATTTATTTATCTTTCACCCACGTCCTGACTACAGTCCCTCACATTCTTAGCTAATTTATATACCCCATTGGTATAATTAGTGCTGCAAACTTGGGTGCACCGGGGCCACTGGATCCTACCCTCTTGTAATCTGTTGGGGGAAGGTGCTGGGAATAGTCCCCGGGGTAGACTGGAGCCGGAGTTCTGTGAGGGGTGATGCCCATTTGCCAGCTTAATCACAAATTATGACTCAACCTAAGGAGAAACAACGTAAGTCCTATGTTCCAAAACCGCACAGGATACGGGCAAATGCCCCCCACAGTCTCAGACTTGCTAGTGTGCATGTTGGTAGTTTGAATCTGCGTGCAAATGAAGTGGCTGAGATGTGTGAGAGGAGGCGAGTGGACGTCTGCTGTGCCCAGGAAACACTCTGGAAAGGGTATGGGGCACAGTGGATTGTTGGAAGAAAGAAAAGATATAGGATCTATGGGAAGGGAGTTGAGACTGATAAAGTGAAAGGAGGAGTGGGTGTTCTGGTGTCTGAAGAGTGGGTGGAAAGTGTGCTTCAGATTACGAGTTAGTGAAAGACTGATTGTTTTGAAGTTGAAAGTTGGTGAAAGAATTCTGAATGTGATATCTGCATATGCCCCACAGGCTGGCCTACAGAAAGAGATAAAAGAGGACTTCTGGAATGACACTGTCAGTGTCATTTCAGGCCTCTCGGAGAATGAAATAACAATCCTGGGAGGGGACCTGAATGGTTACATGGGAGCATCTGCAGATGGATACGAGGGAGTACATGGAGGAAATGGTTACGGAAGGAGGAATCTGGAAGGCGAATATATACTGGAGTCCTGCATTACACTCAACATGGTTTTGTGTAACACGAAGTTCAAGAAATGACATAGCCATCTGGTCACATATAACTCTGGGGTCTCCAGTACCCAGATAGACTACTTCTTGGATAACAGGAAAGACTGGAAACTGGTTCGGGATGTAAAGGTCATCCTGAGCGAAGAATGTATCCCCCAGCATAAGCTACTTGTGTGCAACATGAGCTTATACAGAGATCCTGAGCGTAAGAAGGTATACATGGCCAAAAGGAGAGTGTGGCTGCTGAAGAACAGGAAGTTAGGGATAGGTTTCATAGTGAACTGGAGGAAATAAATAGAAATAAGGAAGCTAGGCCTAGCAATGTAATTAGTCAATGGAATTTCCTTAAGCATAGCCTTCTCGCTGCCACTGACAAAGTCTGTGGGTAACACTGTGGGGTCACTATAGCGGATTTAAAGGGCTGAGTTTACTTTTACCTAGGCTGAAATGGTCCGCACATATAAATTATAATTAAATATCAAATACCGGGAGTGTAATTCACTTAAAATTACCATAGAATAGTTATGCTGTAAATATATCTGGTATGAGCTGATAAAGGTTGGTAGACAAATGGCTACCACTGGAACACTGTTTGGAGGTTGGTTAGTTCGATGGTGTTTTCTGAGCGGCACTTGGAACGCACTCAACAGAGAAGGGAATAATGATGAATGGGTTTACATCATGATAATAAGCTTAGCTGTCTCTCTGTCAATAGGATGAAGTCGCTCCGAACCCCTGCCCATCCAATCTAGTCTGATTACTTGATAATTTGATACCATCTTGAGGCTAGCGGTCGGTACCTCCGGGGTTCACGCATGCGCCGTAAGGGTCTAGATTAAATGGGCAACTACTATAAACCTTTTCTTTTCTACTCTCACCAATATTTTCTATTTTCTATTCAAATAGTGGCCTCGAAGTGTGTACAACGTACCTAGTAGAGAATTGAGGTGCATCTCTAGACGTTATTGTTTAATCGCGTTACAAGTGATTCCGATAAATCGTCCGCTCCTGGAGCGGAGCGGCATTATACTTACTGTAGTATAAGCACTACGTTAGATACTCCAAGGCTACTACCAAATAAGAGGTTTTCCTTATTTGGTTTGGTGGGAGGTCTTAAAGCCTCCCAATAAAAACAACTTACTGTATTTGTTACTGCCCTGTTAATGAAGGACTGGAGAGTACATCAAGCATGTCAAAGCAATCACAGATAGGGTGTTTATAAAGTTAATATACTGTAATGTTATTGAGAGTCTACACCGTATCATGAGTCATAGCCATGTCCGGCACTCATGACAAATAAAATACCAGCATATTATTAATATAATTATTATTAAATTATTAATCAACCTGTGTGACTGATTTGAGTGTTTTTTTTTCCCAAGAATCACAAGCTGAAATCCGATACTACTGCCTAGTAAAAAGGCCAAAAATATACCAGCGTAATGCTGCCCTATAACTATAAATGTTTGTTTAACAGACCATAGATCTGAGCAGCTTGTGTCTGTATGTGTGACTGGTGTAGGGTGAGGGCTTGACTGAGAGCATTGGTGACTGTCAGCTTCTCCAGGGCCACCACTCTCTCCATGGCCGCCTCAAGAGCCTCAGGGACTACGCTGCTACTGCCAGACATTTCCACTGCTCAATTTCACTACTTCACTCTGGCAAAGGAAAGAATAAAACACAATTATTCTATCTATCTATCTATCTATTGCCTGACGCCGTGATCCCCGAAGGGGTGGCCACGAACGAACCGCCCCCACACAATTACACAATTATTAACCCATTTAATAAAATGACAACTATATTTAATTCATACTTCAGTACGGTACGGTACTTAACTGTACAGTACTGTACCCCTAGAATATTATCTGGCCAATGTTTACCTTTACCAAATGTTATCGGTTGAATGACAGTTCCACATTTTGCAAGTAAATGCCTTCCATATTTAGTCCCTTAATCTTGAGATTCTGTCTCAAGATCTCGTCCCAGGTCTTTTTAAGTCTACCGACTTTTGACCTTCCCTCCATTTCCAACGCGTTCACCCTGTCAGCCTCACCCATTCTCAACATTTGGCCAAACCACTGCATTTCACATTAATTTAACCATACATACATAAACTTAAAGACCGAGTGCTCCACACAGAGTGCAGTTCCAGTCTCATGTCCTAATGGCGGTGCTCCAGGCAGCCCTATGCAGAGCTGCCTCACTTGTCAGGTTATTTTTATTCAAAATCAGACCGTAAGGTCTGATCCCACGTTTTTCTTGGTCTTCCCCTTGGTGCAGCTCCACCTACGTTCACGGACTTGCATCTTTCACCCAACTTAGTTCATCCATCCCCTCCACATGCCCGAACCATCCAAGCCTACTAGTACGCATATCATCACTGATACTCTTGATGCCTAATCATTTCCTGAACTCTTCATTAGATATCCTATCTTGCAGTTTGGCACCACACATCCATCTCACCATTCTCATCTCATTCCGTTCCATTCTGTTGATATCATCCACTTTGACAGGCCACGTTTCTGAAGCACATGTCACTGAGCTTCTAACACATGAAGCATATATCTTTCCCTTTAAGGGGAGAGGGAGTCTTCCTATAGTGAGTAGTGGTAATAGTTCTTTGAACTTTCCCCAGCCGCATCTAATTCTGGCAATAGTGGCGGCCTCAGCCCCACCACCAGCGGTGATGGTATCTCCCAAGTAATAGTTCTTTGAACTTTACCCAGCCGCATCTAATTCTGGCGATAGTGGCGGCCTCAGCCCCACCACCAGCGGAGATGGTATCTCCCAAGTAGCAAAACTTGTCCACGATCTCTAGTGCCTCATTGCCAAAGTTAACAGTCAAGCTGATCACTGATCACAAGCTCACCTTTGCATACTATGCATACACATTTCTCAACTTCGGACTTCTTCCTTGGTAGGGGTCCCTTTATTCTCGAGCAGCTCTTTTTCCAGTGGTGTACCGTCATTCGGGGTGACTTCGAACATATTTGATGTATTTTAAACCTAATTTCAATATGCAAAGCCTTAAAAAAGCAATCCCTTGCATCAATGTATAGCTTAGAAACATAGCTGTATGATGTGTACAGTGGAATAAATTTCAGTTCTTTGCCTTAATTATAAATAATATTTATAATGGTGTCCGAAGTCATCATCTATCTGAGGTGACTTCGGACAGTAATGTTTTTCCCCTTTAAATCTGAGTGTGTGTATTGAGAGATGACTTCGGACAATGCAGAGGTGACTTCGGACACAGACGGAGTTTAAAAAAAAAATCAAACTGAATGAGCCTACATTTGTAGCCCTTGGAGGAGTATATAAAGAAGATTCCTAATATTTATGCTTTTTAGCACCTTGTATACAAATCTTTATGTATTCTCAATTACAAAGCAATTATATTGTTATCACAAATACATTCAGGTACACAGTATGTATAAGAACTTTACTAACAAAAACAAATTAATAACATTCATTCAAATACACGTAATAACTCCTTAAAACGTATATCACACTTGTGACCCAACTTCAAAATATAATATTAAACCATATTTAACCATATGAAAACATTGTTACGAATCTGGACCTCAGTTGTTTAGAGACGGTATACGAAAATAATGCCTAATGCCAATGCACCTTGTCTCTCTGCCAAACAACACCACGACGCAACAGGTAAGAGCTTTATGAACGCTTCCAGGCTCTTCTCAGGGCTTAACTCCTTGCGACATATATGACGCGATCGCGTCATATGAATAAGTCCACCAAAAACTCATATGACGCGATCGCGTCATATGGACTTATCTCTATACCTTTATAATAAGTTATATGACGCACTAGCGTCATATGGAGCTCAGTAAGTCTGATAAGTTACCTCACGATAAAACCGTTGGTGGCAACCTCATTCACCTCCGATAATTCTAACGGCCGCAGTGTTGTTTTGAGTGTAGTGCGCGGCAGTGGCAATGATCCTGGGGCTCCCGCCTCCTCGGACTTATTGGAACATAATATGTCGCAGGGAGTTAAGGTGCACACTGCCCTGCTCCTACTCTGAATAATAAGTAGAACAGAAATAATCATGTAACTCACTAGCTACGAGAACTCGAAACCAACACCGGGATTAGCAATGCTGGGTTGGATAATCAAACCAGTTGAATACATATAGGCTACCAGCAGACATCAACAAAAAAAGGAGTGCAGGTGTACTTCGAGCATAACAGGCTATGCGCGCCCTCGACAATACTATACCGTGCGCAAACCAGCCAACGGTAATCCACTCTCAACCCAAGAGAGCTGCACATAATAATATTGCATACATATAATGAACTAACAATACAAGGCTGTGTCCTAATATGACTACTAACCTTGGGGTGATATTAGTGGAAGCAAGTTGCCCTGACCACCTCTAATATCACACCAATATATCCTGCTTCAACCTGGGCCCCCCAGTGAGTAACCGCCCGAAACTATGAACTCTTAGAGTCCACCTCCCACACTCACTTAACTATGGGGGGGGGGGGGGTCCAGACTGAAGCTGGATTCCTTATTAATATTAAACACTCTGTTACTTCAGTTCGAAACCCGAGATAGGGAACACACAAGTGCTGGGGCAGAACCGTCAAGGCTGTTACCGGGTCCTAAGCACGTACACTGGGAAAAAGATGTAGGGATTATGGATGTGTGTGTGTGTGGATAGTCTATGGGATTACCAGTGCTTATTAGTAAGGACCCCGGCAAACCTCCCAGCTCTTCCCTATCACGAATTCCGAAGTAGCCACCGAAGGTTCAGAATATATGATGAAAGATAGTAAAATGCTGATCAGAGGAAAGGAATAATAAAAAAGGGAGAACTAGATGTCTAGGATTCTCTGTTAATTATGTTACGTTACTCTTATGCAAGCAAGGAAAAATAAACAGGGGCAGACTGGTGTACCACTAGAGAGGGCTACCACCACCTACAGTACACTGTCTGACCGCCCACGAGAGAATGGCGAAGCCTGGCCCTGGCATGGCTGGCGGGAGCCAGGCTCAAACTAAAGGGGGTTGCAATATCTCACCACACGATATGATAAGACTTAAGACACTTCACAAGAATAACTTGTACTAAAGTATTCCTGTGTTAACAATTTAACTAAAATAGTGTGGCAGATAAAATAAAGTACATCTTGATATTGCAACACAACTAAACTTGCAATGGTCACATAATTAAATGAAACTGATGGGGCAGGCAAGCTAGCCGCCCCCTCCCTCCCTCCCCGAGACGGGAGCAACCTCGCCCCCCTCCACTTCCTACCTTACCACGCCTAGCATCAAAATTACAGCGTTGCCCTTAAAACATAACTTCATACACGAAACTAGTAACACTCTATTGGCTGATTCTACCCAAATGTTTATTGAGACAAAAATGCTTAGAGGCACGGCAAAACTAGGCATGAGTAATTGGAAGGGTATCGGAGTGAAACTCACAATACCCGGTCATTCTAATGCTAGACTTGGCACAGCTGCTTTAATAAGTTAGACGCCACTGACGTAACCGTCTAGTTACTCCTAAAAGACCCTGGTCATTGTGACACCCTCACACGGGGGGGGGGGGGGGGGGGGAGTTTTGAAGCTTTGAAACAAAACTTTCATCATTAGTTTACAACTGCAAAATATGTACATTGACAGTCTTTTGTATTTTTTACATTTTATAGATTTTTGTAACATGGAGTAGATATGACTTACCGTAAAGTGGGGTAACTTCGTACTGCGGTGATAACTTCGGACATCAGCGATAATAAGTAATTAGACATTGTCATTATATAATGGAAACGCTTTTTATTGTTTTTTTTGTGGGGTCCGTTTAGAGAAATGGCAAAGGAAGAGCATGTAAAAGTCCTAGGAAACTGACATGAGTATATGTACACTAAAAAAATATTATATATATGACGAAAATATGTACATTTTTCGCTACCCTGTCAAACTTCTATCGCCCTGAAGAAATTTGTTTGTATGAATGATGTTGTGACTGATATAATGTTGTAGTAACGTTACCAGAGACAACATCCACCAAACAAAATTTGTTACACTTGTATAACGCTCTAGCTAGAACACTATCATTTAGCCGATTGTGTATTTAAAAAAAAACTTGCTAACTTCGGACATGGAACAAAACAATCGTTTGTTATTATTTGCCTATGAAAATCATTCATAATACTTGTGCATCATTAACATGGTGGTAAAAGATCAAATAATCATTCTCTGAGTCCAAAAACCCATAAAAATATGATAATATGCTAACCGATTTATGTATTTCGGATAATTCTGGATATATAATATATATAAATTAGGAGAGGCATATATCTTGTCCAAAAAATTTTTTATCTGCCGAAAGAAACACCAACAAATACG
Organism: Paralithodes platypus; assembly: GCA_032716605.1. Lineage (NCBI taxonomy): Eukaryota > Metazoa > Arthropoda > Malacostraca > Decapoda > Lithodidae > Paralithodes > Paralithodes platypus. Next base: position 4,462,204 of record CM064578.1, on the reverse strand, counting down.
TTATACCTATAAAAATGCTCAAATTCATAAAAGTGTATATGCAGTGATATAGTATACATACCTATATATTTTCACTAGGCCTAGTTAATTTTCGAGTTATTCATTAGACAGCATTGGTTATTTTTCCTGCTCAATATTTTCTAAGAGTGAGCTCAATGCCTAACGAGAACAGAACCAAACAGAATATTTATTAGTGGCCCCTCCATCATTGACGAACATGCCTATTACATAAGGCATCCTCTTCAAACACTAATCCGCCGTAGTTTGAATCTACCGCGCAGAGCATTTAAAATCTGAGGAGCCTTCATCATGAGCGCACGCGACCTCACTCATGGCTTCAGTCATTATGAATTGGGTTCTCACTACGAAAAAACTTCGTAAAAAATAAAAACAAAAAGAAAATAAGAATAACTATCCAATAAGCTTTCCATCATATCGTGGATGTACTTGTGTGGATCTTTGACCAGACGCTGATTCAGGCGTCATTCTTCCTTCTCTGCTCTGCGCTCAGCCTGCCCGGACGTGTCTCCCCACGCTCCGCGGGTTCCGCATTTGTTGTGTCCCTAGTGAGTTTTTTCTCATTTGTTTACTCCGGGATGTATCGAGTAAGGTTAGGATATGCGTAGCAGGAGTGTCCTGGGCTAGTTGCCCGCAGTGCAGTGTATTTTGGGTCGTGTGTTTGGGGCATCTATTTCGGATGTACCCTCGTGGTCCTGTTGTGGACATGTGAACTTTTTCACAGTTAGCTAGCTTTGTGATGCAGGCGGCTTTCATTACGCGTTATTGCTTCCTTTTATCTTTCTGATGAGGTAGCGTATTTTTGCTGACGTTCCCAGCGTATTTTTCTTCACTTAGTGAAGTTTTTTTTTTTTTCTGGGTCCCGAGTCAGTTCTTCCCTTTGCCGGAAGTGTTTGCTACAGTGGTGTGTTGGCGGTGGTTCCTGTTGTGATATAATTCAGTGCTTTTTGTTTATATTCCGACATGTTATTGTTATCCGTCTGCCTAGGCCTAGCCAGCCTCTCGTAGCTTTACCACATATACAAGTGTTATTGATTTATTTTCTAAATATGTACAGTCAGGACCCCCAATACCCGAGAATAGGGGTGACAGGAGGTATCGCGTATTGGGAATTCGCGTATTATGGAACTAACTTTAAATAGGAATAACTAGATATGGGTGACATCTCTCAATTTTCGAAATTTTTGGCCCTATTTTCGACATTTTTGGCTCTACAGTACAGTCTATATCTTATATATAAGAACAACAATGAATAAAAATATGAAACCTTACCTTAAAATTAGTAGTAGATAGGCTAGGTAGCCTTGAAGAGTGGGGGCTCCGAGGCAAACCCCTTCCGAGGTGGGGCGAGTTCAGCTACACTGCCCCGGCCCCGTTCCCATCCCCGGGATCATCCTCGCTCTCCGATGACTCTTCCCGGGCCTCCCTCACTCTCTGAAGTGCCAAGCGTCTCCTTTCTATCTCTGCCTCTCTCATGAACCCGTCAAACTCATCGTCAGGCACGTCGGTATCATTGGAGGTTGAAGGCTGGGGTTCGGCATCCCGTTGTTCCTGTTGCTGTTGTTGTTGGGGGCGTAAGAATCTGGTCATCAACGTCTGGGTTCGCTGGTTAACTTCCTCGTTGTAGCGATCAGCGTAGAACCTAAATGCCCTGTCTACGTTGAGGATGACTTCTTGTGTCCTGAGTGGGCAGGTCTCCTCGGCCATAAAGCTGTGTTTAAGGCAGTCCACGGCAGCCAAGATCCGACTGAGATGCCCGACTGACAGTTCAGGCAAAGCAGGTTCAGGTTGTGGCTGCTGGTTTCTCATCTCATGGGCTGCGTCTTCTAAATTTATTTGTTCCACTGTGTCATCTGCAGACTGTTGATTGCCAGCTTCCTGCACCTCACGAATATCTTCCAGAGAAACCTCGTTGAAACCTGCCACAGCGCGTGCTGCCTCAACTGTTGCAGCCTCAGCTTGGGGGACCGTCTGTATCCTTGGGTCATCGTCCTTGGCAACGCAGAGGTGAGGCGTCAGCTCACGCCAGGCATGATTTATTGTTGCATCATTGATGTCAGCCCATGAAAGAAGTAGGAAGTCGATGTCAGCCCATGAAAGAAGTAGGAAGTCAATGGCATGCTTAATAGTGAAAGCCTTCCAAAAACGTGTTACAGTCATTTGATCTTGTTCTAGTGGTTCTGGTTGTGCTGGTTCATGTTGTGGTTGGTCTGGTTCTGGTTGGTCTGGTTCTGGTCGTCGTGGTTCTGGTTGTGCTGGTTCTGGTCGTCCTGGTTCTGGTTGGTCTGGTTCATGTTGTGGTTGGTCTGGTTCTGGTCGTCCTGGTTCTGGTTGGTCTGGTTCTGGTTGTGCTAGTTCATGTTGTGGTTGGTCTGGTTCTGGTCGTCCTGGTTCTGGTTGGTCTGGTTCTGGTTGTGCTGGTTCATGTTGTGGTTGGTCTGGTTCTGGTCGTTGTGGTTCTGGTTGTGCTGGTTCATGTTGTGGTTGGTCTGGTTCTGGTCGTCCTGGTTCTGGTTGGTCTGGTTCTTCCTCAGATGTTAATTCCAACTCCATGGCATCAAGTTCATCAGTTGTCTCTGTCTTTTCACGCAGATAGTTGTAGAGGCGGGTTTGATAGAAGAATTTTACATTCGAAATTACTTCTTGGTCCAATGGCTGGATGATGGAGGTGGTCTTGGGTGGCATAAAAACTATTTGCACATTCGGATCCAGGAATTTGAGATATTCTGGGTGACAGGGAGCGTTGTCCATCAACAAAAGTGCTTTGAATGGTTGGCCTAATTCCCGGCATTTCATACGAGCGTCAGGCACAAAATGATTTTGTAGCCACTCTCCCATAATGGCACTAGTCATCCAACCATTGGCAGTTTTATACCAATAAGTGCCTGTATCATCCATGTCTCGTAGGTTTTTATAGCATCTAGGGCGGGCAGCGGTATGAACAATTACTGGTCGCATCTTGTGACTGCCGGAAAGATTCATTGTAAACATTACAGTAAATCTGGACTTGTCAATTTTTCTCCCTCTGGCTTGCTTTAAATGTTTTGATAGGTAGGTTGACTTAGGCATGGACTTATACTGCAAGCCACTCTCGTCAACGTTGTACACCTGGTCCCGTGTATAGTTTCCTTCTTCGAGTATTGTTTTCAAAATTGCTGGAAATTCATTGGCTGCAGCCAGATCTGCGGATCCTCTCTCACCTGAAACTTTCCTATTTTTCAGTTCTTTACGTTTAAGGAAACGGTTTAGCCAGCCTTTCGAGGCTTTGAAGTTTATATTTCCACCTGTTTATGTCTTCTTGACAGCAGTGGCATAAAGCACCTTTGCTTGGTCCCTTATATACCGCCCATCAATAGGGACTTGCTCCCTATATTTTCTTGTTACAAAGGCAATCAGATACCGTTCCATGACAACCATGGCTGGGTTGTTGCTCCGGGACCTATCGTCAAACATGGACGCACCGTAGGACTTCACGATTTTCTCCACCTTCTCCCTCCCTGACCAAATCGTACGAACAGTTGTCTCTGACAAGCCCATAGCACGGCCTATTGCACAGTTTCCTTCTCCTTTCTTCTTGCGATCCAACACTTCCACCTTCATTTTGTGTGTAATCTTCTCATATTTGCGTGGCATGGCGAAAAACGTTACCGAATGGCAGGCGCTACAAACGTTTGGTTCCGCGCGGCTATGAGCGGGACTGTGGGAGGGAGGGAGGGTAAGCGGGAGGGAAGGCAGGCGTATGCCCATACCACGAGGCCTGCGCAGACGGCTACTGCGTCGCCTGGGTCTCGCAAAACGTAGACCGTGCTCGCGTATCAAGAGGGAATAGCGGATTTGGCCCCTTCTTATCTCTCGATTCGTGTATTGTGGTGCCACCTCGCGTAATTAATGTTTTTGGTTATTTTCGAGGGGTCACTCGTGTATTAGGGTTTTCGCGAATTGTGGAATCGCGTATTGGGCATCCTGACTACTGTGTCATGTGTGTCCTGGTTTAGTTGTGTATTGGCTAATTCCACGGATTTTTTATGTGTCCTGGGTTAGTTGTGTATTGGCTAATTCCACGGACTATGTTGGGCCCGGCGTTAGTTGTGTTTTGGCTACGCCTCGGTCCGGTGTTGCGTTCAGATGGTATCTGGACGGGGTGGGGTTTTTCCGGCGGGTTTTTCTCGGTTTCACCATGATAAACCCGGCTGGTTGTCGAGTTTTGGCCACGCGTGGTTTAAAACAGGCTTGTTTCCCCGGCGAGTGGGTGTCTGTGGCTCCCCAGGACTGCGTCTCTGTGGTGCCTGTCTCAGGCTCCTTATGAATCCCGGCGGGATGGCTGTACCCATCTAACAGTGTTCATATGGACACGTGTTGTTTGTAGTTTTTTCGGTTTTGCAAAGCCAATATAAAACTAAGCTGTTGTTGTATTTCCTCCCCGGCGATCTTTTACAAAGAAGTGGGGATAGGAACAATTGGGGTTAACTTTTAAACTTTAAATCACCCGGCGGGTGCAACCTGGAAGGGTGGGATGTCCGAATTTGCATAAATTCAGTTTAGTTGACCAGACAATTGAGGGATGCATTGTGTATCGCCTCCTTCAACATACGGCGCTTTAGGGCACAATTGGGGTTAACGTTTTTTAAACTAATATTCACACCCGGCGGGTGCTCCTTGGAAGGGTGGGAATAACGAATTTACAATTCAGTTAGTTAACCAGACAATTGAGGGATACGTTTTGTATCGCCGCCTTCAACATACGGCGATCTAAAAAGATACTTCGGGAGAAGTTAGATCTCGTATATTTGTCAGGCTTCCCAGTTTTTGATCTACGAGATAATTCAGGGGCCAGCGTCTTTTTTAGTTTTTTTTTTTCCAAAATTGAATCTTGAAACAAACACCACCGGAAAGATTTAATCAGTTATAAACGCCATGCTGGTCTTTATATATTATGTCAGAGGGTATTCATAAATCTTTTGGACAAATTAAGATATTCTGAAATCTTTTACTTAGGAAACCCCACCGCGTAGCGAGCTGGAGTCGTTGAGTATTACGTCTCGTTACCCGGCGGGTTATTTAACACTTGTGTGCGAACATGATTGGGTTAACCTTATGAGCATTAATTCCTGGAAATTTTCTTTTTTTCCAGAGCTGGGTCCCGGCAGGTCTATACAGAACCTGGAGTAAGTTTCCCACCAGTCTCTGTCATGGCTACCTTTGCCCCGGTTTTTGCTTTATGCATTACGCCCTCCTGTTCAGGTATCCCTATTTTTGCGCACACCCTTTGTATAAAATGTGTTAAAATGTCTCGTTTGGTGTGGGTTACCTTTCCGGCGTTTTTCTCGTTGCTCCGGGAACACCGTTTTTGTTTCCCCGAGTTTTAGTCAGGATGGCTAAAATAGGTAAGTTACCCTGACGAGTTTGGTAGCTTGAGGGTTCATCAGAAACTGTGTTTTCTGTGGTCGAGCCTGGGATCAGGCTTCCTGTGTTATTCCCGGCGAGGGGGGCTCCACACAGTTATCTAGGTGATCATGCTGACACCTGTTGGATATGGTTTTCTCGGCTTTTCAAAGCCATTGAAACAATGCTGTCTGTTTGTTTGGTCTTTCCCTCCCGGCGACCTTTTTACAAAGAGGTCTGGGGCAGGTATAATTGGTTTGACATTGCATATAAAACCCGGCGGTTGTACCTTCGGGTGGTTATATTAACGGATTTGCGATTCGCGATAATTTGCCAAACAATTGATTGATACAATAGGGTATCACGGCCTTCAAGACGGCGATCTATGAGGGCTTCTGGGAGAAGCCGGATTAGAGATTAAGATAGGCTTAGACTTTTTATGGGATAAAAAGATGCCTGAATCTTACTAGTGTTTCAAGTGTAAAGGTATACTTGAAAGACTTCATCTTTAATAAAGATATGCTTCATCTTTATGAGGATTCAGAAGATATGCTTAATTCTTTTGGACAGGTAAAGATATGCTGAAATCTTTAATAAGCCATTGAAACAATGCTGTTTGTTTGTTTGGTCTTTCCCTCCCGGCGACCTTTTTACGAAGAGGTCTGGGGCAGGTACAATTGGTTTGACATTGCATATAAAACCCGGCGGTTGTACCTTCGGGTGGTTATATTAACTGATTTGCAATTCGCGATAATTTGCCAAACAATTGATTGATACAATAGGGTATCACGGTCTTCAAGACGGCGATCTATGAGGGCTTCTGGGAGAAGCCGGATTAGAGATTAAGATAGGCTTAGACTTTTTATGGGATAAAAAGATGCCGGAATCTTACTAGTGTTTCAAGTGTAAAGGGATACTTGAAAGACTTCATCTTTATGAGGATTCAGAAGATATGCTTAAATCTTCTGGACAGGTAAAGATATGCTGAAATCTTTAATATGAAACTAAAGGAAAACGAAAAGTAGTGGTGGAGTGCTACGGTTCGTTGACCGGCGGTTTTGTGGCACATATTTTGTACCACTTTTTTGGGTGTAACCCTATGAGCATTAATCCCCGGAAATTTCTCTTTCCAGGGCGGAGTACCGGTGTTGCACCAGGTGACCAGGTAGTTCCCGGGGGCAGGGTAGTTTCCCCCAGTCTCTGTCATGTCGGCACTTGAACCTCTCATTGCTGTATGTTCAATGCCGTTAAGCTCAGGTATCCCTATATTATTTTTATTTGTTAATGAAATAATTTAATCACTGAATAATAATAAACATATATATTTTCTATGATTATATTATGATAATATTGAGTTTATTTATAGTAATTTATTTTAATACAATTAAATATAAATTAAATTAATTAGTATACTTTATGATTTTGCTCACCAGCTCTGCTTTAAATGTGTTAATGAGCTATGGGAGCTTTTAATTATCATAAACCTTTACGGGACTCGGACGAGGGCTCCCATTCCGAGAGTATACCAAGCTCGCAAGCGAGGGACAGCCACAGCCAAGGTGTATGGCGATACTCACAGTCCTGGCAGGACAGAACACATCCCTTTGTGACTCAACTAGTGCTGACGTCCACCGGGATGCCGATGTACCATCTTCTATCCCAGTTTTAACATGGCAACATGTGGAGGTCCCGGCTTCGGCGGGATCTTCCCATGATAAGCCAGACTTAACGGATGAAGAACAACGATCTCTGGTCTCAGAGATAGAGGTTGAAGAGTCCAGTCACCTTCTAGGCGACTCTCAGGGTACTGTCGAATCTCCACGGAGTTCGTCATCGGCTAGGTATGTACCGGCGGAAGAGATTGATGGACTACTATTGAATGCACTTAATAGGTTCTTTGGCCCTACGCCGGAAACTCCTACAGTTGATACGGGAGATCCCGCGATGTCGACGAATGTGCGACCTCTGGCTACATCCTTTGCTTTAGCTAAAATACCTAACCATCCTCTTGTGTCAGATCCAATTTCCAATGTGCCAGGCACAGCAGCTCTCACTACTTCCAATGTGCGAGTCATATCAGACATATCTCCCCTTCCTTTAAACAAGGCGCCAGTCAAAAACAGGAGCTATGCCTCTTTTATACGGGCCTGATGAGTCAGGGGTAGCAATGTTGCGGAAATGTTTTGGATGTTCATATTAACCCCTCCAACCCGGAAGGGCTCTTGAACGCCCATAACAACCTCGGCCCGCGCAACCCGGAAGGGCTCTTGAACGCCCATTGCTTGCGTGAGTGCTTTCGAATGCCGCGCGTACATTTTCGGTATCGTGGGACGGTAGGTGGCGCCACCAGGCGTAAACTCCGCCACAGCAACAGTATCTACCCCGACGCCATCATGGACAGTACGCCAAATAGTGATTCCGCTGTGTCCGATACCGTGCTTCCTACGACGCCCTTGCTAGTTCGTCGCGCCTTACCCCGACGCCATCGCCTAAATGTGTTATCTCCCGGAGGTATTGAGACGACATTGAGACTTTATGAGCGAGCTGATGCCAAGCATAATGTTGATGATGAAGTCAGTGACGACTCCAGTAATTATACGTCGAGTGATTATGGCCATGAGAGTGACAAAGAAGAGCAATTCCTGGGATTTGCGAGAGAACATGACAGTGATGAGAGTGATGAAGGTGATGTACCAGTTGTTGAGGAAGCTGGTTTACCTAAAGACAGTGAACTTGAGAGAGCGAGGTGTGGGAGAGTTCAAGGTCACTCACCAAATTTCGCATAAGTGACACGACGCCAAGCCCTTCCCCAGGTAAATCGCCTTTCAAGCTACATTTGTATAAGCAGAAAATACTTGAGAAGGCGGCCCCGGCAGCTAGGGAACAAGCAAAACTACTTGGTGAGGATGAGGCTGTGAGTGAGGGTCAGCGTGGTGACCCTTCTCGTCCGCCATTGTCTCCCTTATCTAACCACGCCACCCAAGATGACCCGGATGCCCCGCATTCTTCCCCACCACCCCCACCATTGCCAAGGGTTGAGGACCCCACACTTTCGGCCTATTTGCCTCCTAGGTCCCCCGACAGGAGACATACTGCTGCCGAAAAGGGGAAAGGTAGGAAATATACCAAAAAAATTAAGAAAAGTAAGAGAGTTTTGTTCGAGGCTCCCGCGGCGTCCACCCCGGCCGGCCCCAGCCATACGTCCCCGCAACTTTCCCCACGGTCCTCCCCACCTCTCCCGCCTTCAACATGTCTTCCTGAAGAAGTCTTTGAGCTCGCATCACCAATACCTGGGCCTAGTGACAGTGAAACATTGCTTTCTGTCACTCGTCGCAGGCCAAGGAGCCCAGGACCTCGGGGGGACACAGCCTCACCTGCCACTCCTTCCCCACCTCGCCCACCCGCACGCCGCCCACGCATCACTGGTTCCCCGCCAGATTATGTGGGGGCCACTGATGATGAAGGGCACCTCGCTCAAGACTCTGGCCATGATTACATAGGTCCACCGTCAGGGCAAGATGACCACTCTGACGATGACTATATGGACATCGACGACCCTCGACCCATCCGCTTGGCCCGGCGTCGTGCTGCCCGCCTCCCTGGCCGCCGCCCTCGCCGCCCTAGGGCGCGCGCCTCCCGAGTTGGCCGTGGGCGTGCTGGGCCACCAGCTGGAGCTCCTCGTCAGCGTAGACAAGACCCATTCTACGTGTTTCAGTGGCAAGACGTAGTTGATGAGGATGGATACAACCCTGATGTGCCAGCTTTTGATGAGGTACTGGAGGGTTCAGGCATTACCCCCAATTTTCCTGCAGGCCCCAATGCTCCACCACACGAACTATTTGAGGCCTTCTTTGATGAGGAGGTGGTAGGCTATGTTGTCAAAGAGACAAATAAGCAGCACCAATTCCATGTCCACTTTTTGGGAAAGGTGACCAAGGGCCACATGAGGCAGTGGACCCCAGTGACTCATAAAGAGTTCATGGTGTTCCTGGCACTCACCATGCTAATGCCTCATGTCAAGAAGCATAGGTTGCCTGACTATTGGATCACCAATGATCTGATATCCACCCCTGCCTTCGGGAAATATATGTCTCGCGACCGGTACCTTGATATCCTCGCAGCGCTCCATCTTGTCACCAACCTTGACGTCCACCTCCCAGACAAGCTGTGGAAGATTAGGACGTTGTACGAGATGATGCGAGAACGCTTCACCTCCTACTTCAAGCCCTTCCGCAAGGTCGTCATTGACGAGTCTCTTGTGCTGTTCCGGGGAAAACTCAGCTTCCGGCAGTACATCCCCTCAAAAAGACATCGCTTTGGCATAAAATTCTTTGTGCTGTGCGACTGCCAAACTGGCTATGTCCTGGACTTCCTGGTCTACAGCGGGAAGGAAGGGGACTTGCTTGTGGACCCCCTCATTGGCTTTGGCGGAGCAGTGGTGCAAGCCATGATGGACCGCTACTTTCACAAGAATCACGTCCTCTACACGGACAATTATTACACGTCCCCCACTCTCTCACAGTACCTGCATGAGCGCAAGACGGGGACTGTAGGCACAGTACGAGGGAAAAGGAAGGGCATGCCACCTTTCCCTCCAAAGACCAAAAAAGGTGATGTGTTCAAGAAGAAGTCGGGGCCCATTCTGGCTATCCACTGGCACGACCAGCGGAAGGTCAACCTCCTGACCACCATCCACAAGGGGGAAATGGTGGAGACTGGCAAGGTGGATCGCCGCACCCAGGCCAGGGTGACCAAGCCCGATGCTGTCCTGGACTACAACATCAACATGAGGCTGGTGGACAAGTCCGACATGCAGATAGGCTTCATTGACTGCCTGCGTACCTCGTGCAGATGGTACAAAAAGTTCTTTCTGCATATGGTGGACATGTCAGTTCTGAATGCCTACAACATATACAAGCTTCGGAATGTGAACACACCCATGAAGTTCAATAGCCTGCAGAGGTTCCAAAAGCAGGTGTTGACGGAGCTCCTGGAGAAGTATGCTACGCCACAGAGGGCAGTGGCACATCCTGGGCCCGCCGTTATTGACCGCTTGCAGTGTGCTCAATACTTGATTAGGCACAGGCTTGGTTCCCTGCCTCAGAATGAATCAGGAAGAACACAGCAGAAGCGGTGCCATGTCTGCTACAACAGAAGGGTGAGGCCGAGGTCAGGTAAAAAGTCAACCATGGAGTGTGTGGAGTGCAAGGTGGCACTCTGTGCTTTAGAGTGCTTCTTTGATTACCACTCCAAGCTGGAGTTCTAATAATCATACTGAAATTGCCAAAAAAAATGACAATATGTACACTATAATTATATATAGGCAAAAAGTGGAAGAAAACCAATTTATTGTAATACAAAAGTCATGTATTATGAGAAAATTGATACAAATACAATTACACCATAATAATATGTGAAAGTGACACATATGTATATACCAAGTGACATTCATATGATTAGAACCTATAGAATAACATAAATCAGTGAAGAGAGACACAATAAATTGTATATAAAACGTTTACAAATCATATAACTAAGTGAAAGTGACACAAGACCTAATATTTGATGGCCAAAGTATAATAAATACCTGTGATAATGAATAATCAGTGCCTAATACAACAAATAACCTACCTCAATTACTAATAAAATGTACGGTATCGAGTGAAAATGAGCATTATCAGTGACAGTGACACTCTCTAAAGCATATTTGTCAAAGTGAAAGTGACACAAGACCTAATATTTGATGGCCAAAGTATAATAAATACCTGTGATAATGAATAATCAGTGCCTAATACAACAATAACCTACCTCAATTACTAATAAAATGTACGGTATCGAGTGAAAATTAGCATTATCAGTGACAGTGACACTCTCTAAAGCATATTTGTCAAAGTGAAAGTGACACAAGACCTAATATTTGATGGCCAAAGTATAATAAACACCTGTGATAACGAATAATCAGTGCCTAATACAACAATAACCTACCTCAATTACTAATAAAATGTACGGTATCGAGTGAAAATGAGCATTATCAGTGACAGTGACACTCTCTAAAGCATATTTGTCAAAGTGAAAGTGACACAAGACCTAATATTTGATGGCCAAAGTATAATAAACACCTGTGATAACGAATAATCAGTGCCTAATACAACAATAACCTACCTCAATTACTAATAAAATGTACGGTATCGAGTGAAAATGAGCATTATCAGTGACAGTGACACTCTCTAAAGCATATTTGTCAAAGTGAAAGTGACACAAGACCTAATATATGATGGCCAAAGTATAATAAACACCTGTGATAACGAATAATCAGTGCCTAATACAACAATAAGCTACCTCAATTACTAATAAAATGTACGGTATCGAGTGAAAATTAGCAATATCAGTGACAGTGATACCCTAATAAACATATTTTATAATTGGCCTCAAAATAACTAGAAAATATCAAATAAACATCACATTCTCAATATCAAACACTAAAATCGTCTAAGGGAGATAAATACTTTGGCGCGACGAGCGGCTAGGTGCGTCGTAGCCATGGCCGGGGCGACGCGTCCGAACGCGGGAAGAATTTTCCGCCGAAAAGCACTCGTCTTCCCGCGCTCACCATTATGCAACCAGAGGGGCTAGAGACCTCTACTCAACGCCATTCGACAGAGGAAGGTTTGTGGAACATTATTCTTTTTTATTCACAACATTACATGCCATATTCATTGACTTACAGAGTAGTTAACATAGGCCAAAGATCGTCAAAACACCCGGTACCGGAGCACAGTCGCAAGCTATAGCCCCCGGGGCTGGAGGGTTAAGGCCATTCCAAGTTATTATAACCATGACTTAATCTTCCAAATAATCAATTTGTGCGAATTATAAGATCCCTTTAGCACGCCTTCCCCAGCTTACCTAGACCGCGAGTTTAGGTTAAGAGGAAAAGCGTTTAAACTGTTTTCGCAATATATGGTTCCCAGAAAGTAACAAAGTCTCTGTTACGCTCTTCTCAGGCAATAGAAGCCGCGGAAGTCAGGCAAGCCATTGAACTTTCCCGGCGCTTGCTTCTCCAGACTTCCATCCAAGTCTTTAGGAGATATTCGGACGGCCTTATTAGAGGCAGTTCGAGCAAGGCAGGATCTGAGGATGTTCATAGTGAAGAACCTTCTTGACCGTATTGCAAGCCAAGTAGTTCTGTCTCCAGTTCTAACTCCTTCTTTGATTTCACCAGCAGTTTGGAAGACTGTTTTCAATTTGGCACAAGCATTCAAGCAAGGTCCCGGCAAGCCCTGATGCCCTTGTTAGAACAAGGGATCAGGGTCTTGTGGTATCTGGGCGACTAACTGGTGGTGGCAGAAACAGAAAAGTTACGCATCATTCATGTCTACGTTACGTTAAACCATCTCAAATCTCTAGGATTCATGGTAGGGGATAGGGCTGGTCGAGGACACAGCTTCTCTCACTCTGAGTCAGAGTGTGGACACTCGAAACAGGTTTCGCAAAAACTGTTTATGTTTTTCCACAGTCTGACTACGACACGGAGACTTTGGGAATCTCTAGTCGGTTCTCTCAACTGGGTTCAGCTAACTTTGAAGTTGGGCCGGTTGAAAGTCTAACGTTTAATCTTGGAGGGCAACAAATTTTTCCCACTATTACCGGCGGGGATAGTATGGCCTATCCCAACGTTATTACACAACTTACTAACGGTTTGGGCGACTTGAGAAATGTTGCACGCAGTCATGTCATGAACCTCTCCTCCGCCGTCGGTATGGGTGGACATGGATGCGTCAGGAACGATAGGTTGGGGCTTTTAGTCAAACCTCGGGCATCAGGGTCAAAGGTTTTGGTCCCATTTAGACATCTTCCACATCAATGTCAAAGACTTACTAGTCCCCTTATCTGTCCTTCAGGCTCACGGCTCTGCTTTACGGGGGCAAGTCGGTGGCCTTCAGAATGGACAATCTGCATGCGGTTCACTGTATTCAGAAACAAGGGTCAATGAGATCTCTGAAGGGGCTAAACGTGTCAGAAAAGATTTTTATACTAGCCGACAGGCTGGACATTCGTCTTCACGCATCTTATCTCCCAGGCGTAGCAAACGTCTGGGCAGACGCTCTGTCTCAGAGACAAAGCACAACAGTAGAATGGGCGCTCTTGCGATTGCGGAGCATTACCATCCACAAGTGGATTTGTTTGCGTCTGAGAAGACTCACAAACTCCCACTGTACCTCACCCGCCGGACGATAACGCCGGCAGGCGGACCAGACGCTCTGATGACGGACGGGAACAGGTTGAGTTCCATTTATCTATTTTCCGCCGCCAGACGCGTCTCTAATGTGCCACGTAGTCAACAAACTACAGGATTAGCGAGGCGTAGTCTTGCTAATCGCGCCCCAGTGTGGTACCAGCATTGGAACACGTGGTGCCCGCACCCAGTGTCACTCCCGGTCGGGTTGTTCCACTTAGAACACAATTGGCAACCTAGAAACCTCGCGGACTTGTTCATTATGGACATTCAGGAGGCCAAGTGGCTAGCACCATATGGTAGCGACGTGACCAAGATATTCACGAATCAATATACCCAGTCTACAAAGCGACAGTTTCAATCGCATTGGCAAGCTTTTACGTCTTGGATTCTTAGAACAAAACAAACTGTGCCCTCGGTGGCGTTGGTTGTTAATGATTTAATTTATCTGTTCATGCAGAAACATTTATCTGAAAGTGATTTATGTGGGCAGGTTTTAAACTCCGCCCACCTCCCCGTCAGCTCATGCCTACCTGGTCTCTGGACAAAGCATTGTCGTTATTTTCGTTCCCGTATGTACCAAAGCTGTGATACTGTTTGTAGGCATTGTATTATAAAATTTCTCTGTAGTATTCATTGCAGGAAATTGTGCTAAAGGCCAATAGTAGTGTTACAACAATTCTTGTTGTAAGTAGTTTTGGCTGTGAAGCAATAGATTTTTAAGAAATCTCGGTAGTTGCAACTACGATTTGTACTTTTGAAGTAATTACTTCTGCATAAGTACACGAGTTCAGTACTTCTACGAAAGTACAAGAATTCATTTATGTTTGGTTATATTTTTAGGAATATATCCACTAGTTAATGGGGTTTATATGTGCACATGTAAACTTATAAGTTTTTAGTTTTCACCACTTACTTTAAGTGGGGTGCCTTCTTAACTAGCAGATCTGTGTACAGAGTCTCAGAGTTAACCCTTTTTCAAGCAGGCTTCTTTGAAGCACGCTCCTGCTTGTACCCCTTTTTGAAGATTTAGGCTGTATAAAGTTTATGCACCCGAATCTATCTTTTTTACAAAAGTAAGAATACTATGTGGTTGTTTGATTATCTGCTTTTCTAGAGTTATGATATGATTACGAATGTCCCCCTCCAGTCTTAGAAATCAGGCATGTTCGTCAATGATGGAGGGGCCACTAATAAATTATAGGTTTGACTCCTGTAATGAGATAAGGAAAACCTAATATTTAGTAGTGGCCCGTAATCATTGACGACTGGGGCCCTCCCGACCATCCCCTTCCCATTCGTTGATGTATTAAGGATTTTGGTTTACTTGATATGTCAGTGAAGGAAGAATGACGCCTGAATCAGCGTCTGGTCAAAGATCCACACAAGTACATCCACGATATGATGGAAAGCTTATTGGATAGTTATTCTTATTTTCTTTTTCTTTTTATTTTTTACAAAGTTTTTTTGTAGTGAGAACCCAATTCATGACTGAAGCCATGAGTGAGGTCGCATACGCTCATGATGAAGGCTCCTCAGATTTTAAATGCTCTGCGCGGTAGATTCAAACTACGGCTGATTAGTGTTTGAAGAGGATGCCTTATGTAATAGGCATGTTCGTCAATGATTACGGGGCCACTACTAAATATTAGGTTTTCCTTATCTCCTTACAGGAGTCAAACCTATAATATGTTAAACATTGTATATATCCCCCTCCTATACTGATTATACAGGCCTAAAAGTATTGACTGTGCATTTTCCACTTAAACATCGGACAGGAATAAGCAACAATAATAAAATATTCATATAAAATAGTAGGAGGAAATTTGTTAGAAGCAGTTAAGAGTTTTTATGAAGGGAGCAGAGCATGTGTGAGAGTAGGAAATGGTGAGTTGAGTGAATGGTTTGAGGTAAAGGTAGGTTTGCGACAGGGTTGTGTAATGTCACCATGGCTGTTTAATATGTTTATGGATGGTGTGGTG
Organism: Paralithodes platypus; assembly: GCA_032716605.1. NCBI lineage: Eukaryota > Metazoa > Arthropoda > Malacostraca > Decapoda > Lithodidae > Paralithodes > Paralithodes platypus. Next base: position 4,446,586 of record CM064578.1, on the reverse strand, counting down.
AGGGAGGTGAAAAGGAGAACTATGGGAAGAGGATTGGGTTTAGTTGTTGTTGTTGTTGTTCCCCAAGCTGTCTGGCCGAACAGCCCCAAGGTCTCGAGCAAGGCCAAGGCCATAAACGAGCGCCCCCACAAAATCCTCCCTGCTTACCACTAACAAAGCCCGGGTGACCGAAGCCACTCCAAGGCAGGGAGCTGAGGAGGGTGTGGAAACGCCCGGGAAACCAAAGCCCCACCCAAGGCCCTGTGCCCCTCAGCAATTATGAAGGGAAAGTTGAGGGGTAAGGGAAAAATGTGACACTTTGGCTCCCAATCTGCCAACTTCTAGGTTGGCAGTAGGGAGGTCAATCCACGGAAAAGACGCCGCCACTTGAGATCTAGAAGATATATAAGTAAAAGGAACAGTCAGAGTAAGCTATGGGTATGGCAGAGATCGCTCAGTTCTCACTCGGATAGACCAGCCCATCACCACATGATTGGGTTTAGTAGGAAAGAATGGTAGAGATTGGGAGTTGAATCAGTTGCTGTTCGCTGATGACACAGCATTGGTGGCGGATTCTGATGAGAAACTGCAGCGGGTAGTCAAAGAGTTTGGTGTGGTTTGTGGAAGGAGGAAACTGAAGGTGAACATCAATAAAAGTAAAGTAATGGTGTGTAATAGGGGAGAGCATAGGGTGAATCTAGATGTGAGGCTGGATGGGGAAATATTGGAACAAGTAGTGTTTTAAATATCTAGGAGGAACGATAAGCAGGAGTGGAGGTATGGAAGTGGAGGTAAAACAGAGAGTGTGTGAAGGAAGGAAGGTTTTCGGAGCAATGGGAAGTATGTGGAAGACGAGAAATCTCGGAGTGAAAGTAAAAAGTGCACTGTATCAAGGAATTGTTGTGCCAACAGTGATGTATGGGGCTGAGACATGGGCTCTGAAGAAAAAGGAGAAAATAGGACTGGATGTGATGGAGATGAGCTGCTTGAGGAGTATGTGTGGAGTTACTCTCTCTCTCCTCTCCCTCAGCGTTGGCAGCTTTAGCCTCTCCAATCTCTCCTCATATGGCAGGTCTCTAAGGGTCTAGGCTCTAAGGTCTCTATCATCTTAGTGGCAACTCTCTGACCTCTTTCCAGTTTTTTATTATGTTTTATAAGGTGTGGAGACCACACCACTGCTGCATACTCCAGTCATGGTCGTATTATTGTCCCTATTATTTTTGCTAACATCTCTTCATCTAAATAATTCAGAGCTATTCTCATGTTAATCAACACTGCATAGGTTTCACCAGTTATTTTATTTCTATGCTGTTTAGGTGACAAGCTATCTGCCATAACTACCCCTAGGTCTTTTTCTTTCCCAGCTTTACTAATTATTTCATCTCCTATTTTATATTTCCAAGAAGGCAAGAAGGTCGATATTTACTTTTCCCATCTCAAGAACATGACACTTGCTCGTGTTGAATTCCATTTTCCAAGTTTGACTCCACTCATATAATTTATCTAGGTCTCTCTGTAATTCTTCAGAACTACTCCTACTTGTAATATGCTTCATTAATTTTGCATCATCAGCAAACATAGATATATATGAGCCTATTCCCATATGAAGGTCGTTGATGAAAACCAAAAACATGATTGGGGCCAACACCGATCCTTGAGGCACTCCGCTTTTTACCCTTTTCCACGAGGAGAACTTTCCTTTTATTACTGTTCGCATTTCCCTCCCAATTAAATAGTTTTCCATCCACTTTAATAATAGCCTAATCCCTCAACCCGCCCCACAGTCCTGAGCTTCCACAACAATCTCTTATGAGGCACCTTATCAAATGCCTTCTTGAAATCTAAGTAAATACAATCTACCCACCCCTCCCTCCCTTGTACAATGTCAATTACCCTGTCGTAGTAACTCAACAAATTTGTGGTACCGTACACGAATGACCTTTTCTGAACCCGAACTGCTTGCTTGAAATTATTTCCCTCTCCTCCAACATACCCACACATCTTTTTCCAATAATCTTTTCACAAAGCTTGCATATAACACTCGTCAAGGATACCGGTCGATAATTTAGCGGGTCTTCTTTATTTCCACTTTTATATATTGGAGTTATATTTGCTTGTTTCCATTCTAAGGGAAGTTCCCCCTTGTTTAATGAGTGTTGAACAATATTAAAAATAGGTCTCACTAGTTGTTCAGAACATTCTCTTAATACCCATCCAGCAATGTTATCTGGGCCCATAGATTTTCTCACATCCAATTCTTCCAACAATGATTTTAGTTCATCCTGGTTGGCATCTATCGACTCTAGTCCCTGTATCTCGTTCAATTCCTTGTTTGTGATTGGTTGTTGACTATCGTGATGTCATCAGCCAAGGCGGGCCTCAGCGATGACGTCATTCCAGCCCTCGGCCAACATGGCGTCATTACACCCGCTTATTTTAAAACCCGCTTAACCCTCCAGCCCCGGCAATGTATTCCATACCGAAACCCGGGTGTTTTGGCCGAAAAACGTCTACGCCTAGGCTACCGTATCTTTGTTATTCTGACTGCTTCCGCATTCCCGCACATCCCCAAGCGTAGATGTGTTTCGTACCTGTAGAATGGCGTTAAGTAGAGCTCTCTAAGTCAACTGGTTCAGTTGTGATGATGATTTCATTGGAGATAACTTTATGGCAAAAACAGCCACTTTACACTACTGTACTTTTCGATACTTAACAATAACATACAGGCACACACGAACAAGCGACGCACTCCTTCTTGTGGCCGGAGATGCGGGGCGTCGGTCCAGCCGGCTGTTGTTTACATGCGTCGGACCGACGCCTCGCACACCAAGCTTACAGGCTTTGAGCTCATGGGTCTTTAAGAGCCCTTCCGGGTAGCTCGGGTGTGTTTTTTATGGGCGTTCAAGAGCCCTTCCGGGGCTGGAGGGTTAATCTTACACCCGCTTAATTTTACATCAGCGGTGTATATGTTTCACACAACGTGTATTATAATGTCATTAGTGCACTGTGTAATTTGCGTCTTGATATTCACAGCATTTCTTTCAATATATCAATACTAAGTATTCCAGCCCCCTTCCCCCCGTATTTGGCTTGTGAACGGTAAGGTTAATCTGCGAGAGCGGTATCGTCCCAAGATGAACTGATATATTTGGACCCTACCACACTAGACTCGTGAGCGGTATCAGTAAAATAAGATGCGAACTTGATTAGCCTAACTGCGAGGGTAATTATAGGGAATAGGCTCGCACCCTTATTTTTCATGATTTTTCCTCCAGATTTTGATAAATGAGTGTTTTCATGGTCTTAGTTATAATTCCAATGTTGGATGCACGATGGGTTGAGGGGGGGGGGGGGCTTTGCCCCCCCCCCCCCCCATGAATTATTGAAATTGTCATCTATGTTGTCAGCAGGGGGTAAATATCTATTATACTGCATAAAGAAGGTGTTTGTAAACAGAGAGGATGTCCGAAAGAGCTCTGAGATTGATTAGAATGGGCGTTTTTTCTATTAATATCGGGTTTTTATAAATGTGATCAAAATTATTCTCTCACAGTGCATTATACATGAGTACAGTATAAGGATTCATAGACCTACATTGTCCCTAATAAATTATGTATAATAAGGCTGCGAGCCTATTCCCTATAATTATCGATTTTCAATGTTCTTATGCTCTTAAATTGTCATTAATCTAACCAAACAAGCCAACCTAACCTAACCTAGTGTCCGTAGTGGGGGCTGCTGCCCCCACACCCCCGCTGTTAGCAACTACATATCAGACTAACCTTGGAGGATTCATGGTCAGCAAATCAAAATTAGACTAACCTCGGAGGATTCATAGTCAGCAAATAATATTTTGCTTGTTTTGTTTTTACATTACCCTAACCTAACAACCTTACCTAACCTATCCTAGTATTATGGGAGGGGGCTGCCGCCCCCACACCCCCGCTGGTTGAACCAAGTGTTAACTAGGTTATATAAATCGAGGGATAATAATTAGGTCTAGACTAACCTCGGAGGATTCATGGTCAGCAAATACAAACTAGACTAGGCCCTAACCTCGGAGGATTCATGATAAACAGCCCACTAACACTAAACCCCTACCAAACAGGCCCTAGATTTTCAATGTTCTTATGCTCTTAAATTGTCATTAACCTAACCAAACAAGCCAACCTAACCTAACCTAGTATCCGTAGTGGGGGCTACCGCCCCCACACCCCCGCTGTTAGCAACTACAAAATACAAATTATACTAACCTCGGAGGATTCATGGTCAGCAAATAAATATTAGACTAACCTAGGAGGATTCATGGTCAGCAAATACATATTAGACTAACCTCAGAGGTAAAAAAAACCCACCGAGGTTAGTCAATATAAAACAGACTAAACTCGGTTATTCAATTACTGTTTGAATATCAATATGCGAATTACAGTGCACTAATTATGTCATAATACTCGTTGTGTGTAAAATATACAAATCCACAAACGGAAACCACCTCCTAAATGTACTGTACTGTACATCTGTACCACAATATTAAATTAAGTGGGCTAAGAGTTGATCAACATGGCTAAATTGCAGTTAATGTTTCATCACTTTTTCTTTGATATAATTCATGCCCTCTGCACCTATATAGGTTATTATTGACGAGGTAAGTGAAGGAAATAAGTCTGTATTGAGGATATACTGTACTGTACATTACAGATTCCGTGGTAAACGTAGCCTAGGCCCTGGACCCAAATAATGAACTATAAAACCCTTACCCTTGGTGTAGTGTAGAATAATGGTCAGCAGCCAAATTAACACAATGCAGCTGGAAGCTCCGTTCATAATCCCGTTAAATAGAAGATGATGTAGGTGTTTTCATAAAGCAAAAACACTTCGCTATTCGTTGAAGAACACTTCCAAATTTCAAATATGGCCGACACTGAGATGTTATAAACACCAAGGACGATACTAATAAATGAATTAATGTGACGTCATAGAGGAATTGGGAAACAAAAGAGGCTCGTTATATGGACTGACGTGTATTTCTATAGCCATTTCAATATCGCGAACATTTGTGACGTCACCGTCTAGACACCTGTACAGTGACGTACTCCCGCAACAACCAATCATATCCCAACATCGTTTGTGACGTCACACCCAGTTTATTGACCAATAGAATATCAGTTTACAACTCGACTCGCCTCCACTCGCCATCCATCAGCAGAGCTGAGAAATTGTAGAAAGTGAGTCCACAGAAACTCTCTAAATAATAATTTACCAAGTATATTTTCCATTTCTATTATACTACGAACGAATATACATAATTCATATGTATGTACAAACAACATATATGCTGTAACACTACCTTATTCTTGAGATATGATACATGTCGTTACGCAGGAATATACCGGTACCCTAAATTTTTACGGGCATTTAGACACATATAGGATTGAAATACGGTAACATTCAACAAGACTACATCGGCCTTATTTACCATGTTTTTTGTTTTTTTCTTCAAGGAATATAGTGTTTCATAGTTGTTTTGCATGGTTTGACTGGAGGATTTGCATAAACTTACCCATTATCTATCAATCTGAAGATACAGCGTCAAATTGTGCCATTTATTGGGTGAATCACGCTTTTACAGTAGGTAAGGGAAATTGTGGGGTACATTGGATACACGATGGGTTGAGGGGGGGCGTTGCCCCCCTCACCCCCCCCCTTGATTTATTGTCATCCTCTACTGTATATGTAGATCTGTAAGGGGGCAAAAACAGGTTGCCGGTATTTCGTTTTAGTGAGTGACGCTCACGCCATTTATTGGGTGAATCGCACTCACCGCATCTTTCAAAACAAGAAGAAGAAGCAGGTCAAGTCGAAGGATTCATTGTGCTTTGTTTACGGTCGGGACTTATTATTTTTGTGTTATTTTTCGGTGTAATTGGGTTTTTTCAAGTGTCGATAACGAAATTCCTCCATGCGGACTATAATGAGAAAAATATGGCGAGTCTAACTGTCTATTGGTCCCTATTTTCCCTAATAAATTGTTTCTAATAGGGCGAATGTAGTGTCCTTGAAGATTATCTGAAATACTTGGTATAAGAAACCTACAGGCCACGATAAAATTGATGTATGAATTTAATTACTAGATCTTTAGCCTATATTGTCCATATTCAGTAATACTTAAAGTTTTTATAGGCCTATGCGTAATGTGCAAATGAAAATCGGTACTTTCCTTGACCGACGGTACTTTTATCAGTGTTTTAGGGTAAAACACCGATAAAAGTACCCTCGGTCAAGCAAAGTACCGATTTTCATTTGCACATTATGCATATAAAATCTTTCTGATAGGCCTATATGATGACGACAATACGTCTAAGGGGGGCGAGGGCCCCCCTCAAACCATACTGTATCCCGCGGCCTAAATTTTAATTGAACCGCCAATATGGGAATTTAGTTAGATGCGCGAAGGGTAAATCTAGTTATACTACCCCTCCCCCACTACCCCCCAACACCTCCCCCCTTCAAAACACGCCTTTTAGCGTGTTTTGGATGGTTCAGCAGACGCGGAAACTGGAAAAAACCGTATTTGGTAAATCTACAGTTATACCTGTACTACCCCTCCCCCACCACCTCCCCCCTTCAAAACACGCATTTTAGCGTGTTTTTGGATGGTTCAGCAGACGCAGAAACTGGAAAAAAACACTTATTTTGATAAAAAATTATCACCAACCAGATACGAGTTTTTCAGGTAATTTGTTGTAGTTTTTTATTTTTTATTTGATAAAATTATACAGTGTTGTTTAACCCTCCAGCCCCGGGGGCTATAGCTTACGACTGTGCTCCGGTACCGGGTGTTTTGACGATCTTTGGCCTATGTTAACTACTCTGTAAGTCAATGAATATGTCATGTAATGTTGTGAATAAAAAAGAATAATGTTCCACAACCCTTCCTCTGTCGAATGGCGTTGAGTAGAGGTCTCTAGCCCCTCTGGTTGCATAATGGTGAGCGCGGGAAGACGAGTGCTTTTCGGCGGCAAATTCTTCCCGCGTTCGGACGCGTCGCCCCGGCCATGGCTACGACGCACCTAGCCGCTCGCCGCGCCAAGGTATTTATCTCCCTTAGACGATTTTAGTGTTTGATATTGAGAATGTGATGTTTATTTGATATTTTCTAGTTATTTTGAGGCCAATTATATAAAATATGTTTATTAGGGTATCCCTGTCACTGATATTGCTAATTTTCACTCGATACCGTACATTTTATTAGTAATTGAGGTAGGTTATTGTTGTATTAGGCACTGATTATTCATTATCACAGGTGTTTATTATACTTTGGCCATCAAATATTAGGTCTTGTGTCACTTTCACTTTGACAAATATGCTTTAGAGAGTGTCACTGTCACTGATAATGCTCATTTTCACTCGATACCGTACATTTTATTAGTAATTGAGGTAGGTTATTGTTGTATTAGGCACTGATTATTCGTTATCACAGGTGTTTATTATACTTTGGCCATCAAATATTAGGTCTTGTGTCACTTTCACTTTGACAAATATGCTTTAGAGAGTGTCACTGTCACTGATAATGCTCATTTTCACTCGATACCGTACATTTTATTAGTAATTGAGGTAGGTTATTGTTGTATTAGGCACTGATTATTCGTTATCACAGGTGTTTATTATACTTTGGCCATCAAATATTAGGTCTTGTGTCACTTTCACTTTGACAAATATGCTTTAGAGAGTGTCACTGTCACTGATAATGCTCATTTTCACTCGATACCGTACATTTTATTAGTAATTGAGGTAGGTTATTGTTGTATTAGGCACTGATTATTCGTTATCACAGGTGTTTATTATACTTTGGCCATCAAATATTAGGTCTTGTGTCACTTTCACTTTGACAAATATGCTTTAGAGAGTGTCACTGTCACTGATAATGCTCATTTTCACTCGATACCGTACATTTTATTAGTAATTGAGGTAGGTTATTGTTGTATTAGGCACTGATTATTCGTTATCACAGGTGTTTATTATACTTTGGCCATCAAATATTAGGTCTTGTGTCACTTTCACTTAGTTATATGATTTGTAAACGTTTTATATACAATTTATTGTGTCTTTTTTTCACTGATTTATATATTTCTATAGGTTCTAATCATATGAATGTCACTTGGTATATACATATGTGTCACTTTCACATATTATTATGGTGTAATTGTATTTGTATCAATGTTCTCATAATACATGACTTTTGTATTACAATACATTGGTTTTCTTCCACTTTTTGCCTATATATAATTATAGTGTACATATTGTCATTTTATTTGGCAATTTCAGTATGATTATTAGAACTCCAGCTTGGAGTGGTAATCAAAGAAGCAATCTACAGCACAGAGTGCCACCTTGCACTCCACACACTCCAGGGTTGACTTTTTACCTGACCTCGGCTTCACCCTGCTGTTGTAGCAGACATGGCACCGCTTCTGCTGTGTTCTTCCTGATTCATTCTGAGGCAGGGAACCAAGCCTGTGCCTAATCAAGTATTGAGCAGACTGCAAGCGGTCAATAACGGCGGGCCCAGGATGTGCCACTGCCCTCTGTGGCATAGCATACTTCTCCAGGAGCTCCGTCAACACCTGCTTTTGGAACCTCCGCAGGCTATTGAACTTCATGGGTGTGTTCACATTCCGAAGCTTGTATATGTTGTAGGCATTCAGAACTGACATGTCCACCATATGCAGAAAGAACTTTTTGTACCATCTGCACGAGGTACGCAGGCAGTCAATGAAGCCTATCTGCATGTCGGACTTGTCCACCAGCCTCATGTTGATGTTGTAGTCCAGGACAGCATCGGGCTTGGTCACCCTGGCCTGGGTGCGGCGATCCACCTTGCCAGTCTCCACCATTTCCCCCTTGTGGATGGTGGTCAGGAGGTTGACCTTCCGCTGGTCGTGCCAGTGGATAGCCAGAATGGGCCCCGACTTCTTCTTGAACACATCACCTTTTTTGGTCTTTGGAGGGAAAGGTGGCATGCCCTTCCTTTTCCCTCGTACTGTGCCTACAGTCCCCGTCTTGCGCTCATGCAGGTACTGTGAGAGAGTGGGGGACGTGTAATAATTGTCCGTGTAGAGGACGTGATTCTTATGAAAGTAGCGGTCCATCATGGCTTGCACCACTGCTCCGCCAAAGCCAATGAGGGGGTCCACAAGCAAGTCCCCTTCCTTCCCGCTGTAGACCAGGAAGTCCAGGACATAGCCAGTTTGGCAGTCGCACAGCACAAAGAATTTTATGCCAAAGCGATGTCTTTTTGAGGGGATGTACTGCCGGAAGCTGAGTTTTCCCCGGAACAGCACAAGAGACTTGTCAATGACGACCTTGCGGAAGGGCTTGAAGTAGGAGGTGAAGCGTTCTCGCATCATCTCATACAACGTCCTAATCTTCCACAGCTTGTCTGGGAGGTGGACGTCAAGGTTGGTGACAAGATGGAGCGCTGCGAGGATATCAAGGTACCGGTCGCGAGACATATATTTCCCGAAGGCAGGGGTGGATATCAGATCATTGGTGATCCAATAGTCAGGCAACCTATGCTTCTTGACATGAGGCATTAGCATGGTGAGTGCCAGGAACACCATGAACTCTTTATGAGTCACTGGGGTCCACTGCCTCATGTGGCCCTTGGTCACCTTTCCCAAAAAGTGGACCTGGAATTGGTGCTGCTTATTTGTCTCTTTGACAACATAGCCTACCACCTCCTCATCAAAGAAGGCCTCAAACAGTTCGTGTGGTGGAGCATTGGGGCCTGCAGGAAAATTGGGGGTAACGCCTGAACCCTCCAGTACCTCATCAAAAGCTGGCACATCAGGGTTGTATGCATCCTCATCAACTACGTCTTGCCACTGAAAAACGTAGAATGGGTCTTGTCTACGCTGACGAGGAGCTCCAGCTGGTGGCCCAGCACGCCCACGGCCAACTCGGGAGGCGCGCGCCCTAGGGCGGCGAGGGCGGCGGCCAGGCCAGGGCGGTGGGCAGCACGACGGGCAGCACGACGCCGGGCCAAGCGGATGGGTCGAGGGTCGTCGATGTCCATATAGTCATCGTCAGAGTGGTCATCTTGCCCTGACGGTGGACCTATGTAATCATGGCCAGAGTCTTGAGAGAGGTGCCCTTCATCATCAGTGGCCCCCACATAATCTGGCGGGGAACCAGTGATGCGTGGGCGGCGTGCGGGTGGGCGAGGTGGGGAAGGAGTGGCAGGTGAGGCTGTGTCCCCCCGAGGTCCTGGGCTCCTTGGCCTGCGACGAGTGACAGAAAGCAATGTTTCACTGTCACTAGGCCCAGGTATTGGTGATGCGAGCTCAAAGACTTCTTCAGGAAGACATGTTGAAGGCGGGAGAGGTGGGGAGGACCGTGGGGAAAGTTGCGGGGACGTATGGCTGGGGCCGGCCGGGGTGGACGCCGCGGGAGCCTCGAACAAAACTCTCTTACTTTACTTAATTTTCTTGGTATATTTCCTACCTTTCCCCTTTTCGGCAGCAGTATGTCTCCTGTCGGGGGACCTAGGAGGCAAATAGGCCGAAAGTGTGGGGTCCTCAACCCTTGGCAATGGTGGGGGTGGTGGGGAAGAATGCGGGGCATCCGGGTCATCTTGGGTGGCGTGGGTAGATAAGGGAGACAATGGCGGACGAGAAGGGTCACCACGCTGACCCTCACTCACAGCCTCATCCTCACCAAGTAGTTTTGCTTGTTCCCTAGCTGCCGCGGCCGCCTTCGCGGCCGCCTTCTCAAGTATTTTCTGCTTATACAAATGTAGCTTGAAAGGCGATTTACCTGGGGAAGGGCTTGGCGTCGTGTCACTTAAGCGAAATTTGGTGAGTGACCTTGAACTCTCCCACTCGCTCACTCTCTCAAGTTCACTGTCTTTAGGTAAACCAGCTTCCTCAACAACTGGTACATCACCTTCATCACTCTCATCACTGTCATGTTCTCTCGCAAATCCCAGGAATTGCTCTTCTTTATCACTCTCATGGCCATAATCACTCGACTTATAATTACTGGAGTCGTCACTGACTTCATCATCAACATTATGCTTGGCATCAGCTCGCTCATAAAGTCTCAATGTCGTCTCAATACCTCCGGGAGATAACACATTTAGACGATGGCGTCGGGGTAAGGCGCGACGAACAAGCAAGGGCGTCGTAGGAAGCACGGTATCGGACACAGCGGAATCACTATTTGGCGTACTGTCCATGATGGCGTCGGGGTAGATACTGTTGCTGTGGCGGAGTTTACGCCTGGTGGCGCCACCTACCGTCCCACGATACCGAAAATGTACGCGCGGCATTCGAAAGCACGCATGCAAGCAATGGGCGTTCAAGAGCCCTTCCGGGTTGCGCGGGCCGAGGTTGTTATGGGCGTTCAAGAGCCCATCCGGGTTGGAGGGGTTAATACCGAGGACCGTCGCATTTTAGTATTTTTATTATTAGCCTAACTTAACCTAACCTAACCGAAAACTAACCTGTCTCGCGACCGGTCTAAACCCAGCTCACGTTCCCTGTTTATGGGTTCGCGAAGGTTTGTAATACTTCAATGTATCTATTACAAGTCAAATATACATTTCCGTGCATCATCAAACCATACTAAGTCTACTACTAATAATATTAACCCATTAGTACCAACAGAATAGCAATAAAATAGGGGTAGTATAACTGTAGATTTATCACGTATTTTGATAAACATTTATCACCAACCAGATACCTAACCTAACCTAACCTAACCGAAAACTAACCTGTCTCGCCGACGGTCTAAACCCAGCTCACGTTCCCTGTTTATGGGTGCGCGACGGTCTAAACCCAGCTCACGTTCCCTGTTTATGGGTTCGCGAAGGTGTGTAATGCTTCAATATATCTATTTCAAGTCAAATATACATTTCCGCGCATCATCAAACCATACTAAGTCTACTACTAATAATATGGTACAATTTTAGTTACTGGACACCTGTATGACAGGTACCGCCAACGATTTAATACATATTTTTTTTCGGTTTCCACGAATCCAACACCAAGCTACACCCTTTTCTGGTGTACGAAACACTAAAAAAGCAATTTGGACACTTTAATAATGATAATATGAGACGAAATATAAAGACAACTCGGTTACGTTCGTGGAAGTAGCGTCGCTTTGTTTACTTTACGATCGGAGTGACTTCCCGGTCCCGCCTTGGTGGTCAACTTAAAATGGCTAAGCTTATAACCAGTTGTTGGGTCAATTTTTTGATAAACAATTGCGTTATAGGGCGTGGGATACAGGACAGGGTTGAGGGGTGGCTCTGCCCCCCCTCACAGGCTCACCCCCCCGTGAATTATAATAATCGTCATCTATGTGGCCAGCAGGGGGCAAGTAAAACAGCTGGCCGTCACCTCGAGCGTCCTGGGTAAACAAACCGCGACGATCCGAAGCGACGACGGACTCCCCCCCCCCGCCGCCGATTTTCAGCCCAAACGCCCCGTTTTATTCTCGTCGAAAACCACATTTAAAAAGTTATTAGCCTAGGGCCTATATCGTTTTCAATAGTATTACCGGACCAGAAAAATGTGTAGCTTGGTGTTGGATGCGTGGAAACCGAAAAAATATAAGTATTAAATCCTCGGTGGTACCTGTCAGGTAACATTCAAGATAGCTAGAGCCGCCTTATTTACCAAGTTTTTGTATATTTTGTTCAAGGAATATAGTGTTTTATTGTTGTTTATCATATTTTGATTGGAGGATTTGCATTAACTTACCCATTATTCATTAATCTGAAGATACTCCGTCAAATGGCGCCATTTATTGGGTGAATCGCGCTTTTACAGTAGGTAAGGAAAATTGTGGGGAGGCCATGCACGCTTCCAAAATGTACAAATATTATATTAGATTAGATTAACCTAACCTAACCTAACCCTAATACTGTATAATATAATATAATATCGTTTTTGTGAGTAACGTTCAAGCCATTTATTGGGTGAATCTCACTCACCGCATCTTTCAAAACAAGAAGAAGAGGACCCAGGTCGAAGGATTCATTGGGTGCAATGCTTTGTTTACGTTCGGGACATTATTTTTGTGTTATTTTTCGGTGTAATCGGGTTTTTTCAAGTGTCGATAACGAAATTCCTCCATGCGGACTATAATGAGAAAAATATGGCGAGTCTATTGGTCCCTATTTTCCCTAATAAATTATTTCTAATAAGGCGGCAAAAGAGGTCTTGAATGTTATCCCCATTTGTACTAAAAGAATAGCAACAAAATAGGGGTATCCTAGTATAACTGTAGATTTATCGCGCGAAGTAGCCTAATATATCCTCGAGCACTATGTCAACAAACGTTCGACGTTACTTACTCCCGCAAACACAACTTTTCCACCGAGTTAGGCCTAGGCCGGAAAAACTAAATAAGATGGTCACCAAATTTCCCATGGATTTTTGTATTTTTCCCTGTTAGTTTTCATCAATATATAGTGTTTGGAAATAATTACAACCCTCGGCCTCGGCGAAACCGTTTTCCCCATTATACAACGATCTTAAGACGTTGGGTGTTAAACGACGCTGTTTTTTTGAGTGATAACGTAAATGAACTTTTTGTATAGGCCTAATGATAACAGAAACTCTCCCAACCCTTTTTTATTTTTTTAAGAAATACAAAAGGTAAATTGTCACAATTTTGGTCTCCATAGGCCTATGTTCCATCTTGATTGCCTTTAGATTGCAGGAAATGCTGTTTTAGACACCTAAATTCTCAAAAAAAATTTGAGGGGGCATGCCCCGGACCCCCCTAGAGCTCGCGCCTTCGCCGCTCCGTCGCGCTATAATGATAACAAAATAATAAACCATAATGATAACACAATTCATATTTTGTGGATTGACACCCTGGCCGCCCGATAGTGGGGAGGGCTATGAAGTACAGGGAAAATGAGGGGTTATATGCGTAAAACGGCGATTAAAACGTATTTTAGCAAAACTTGGCTCGGGTTTTAACCCGTTGAGCCCCGGCTAGTTATAATATTTTGTTCACCCCAGTCCCAAGCCATTTTCACTTCTTTGTTTTTGTTTTCTAAAATGGAAGACAAGGATGAGAAACGAAAAAAAAAAAAAAAAAAAAAAAAATCACCTCGGATATTTTTTTTTGGGGGGGGGGTTAGCCTAAAAAAAATGTGTTGAGCCAAAATGGAAGAGAATGGTGAGAAATGAAGAAAAAAATAAAAATAAACTCACCTCGGTCATTTGGGGGGCGGGGTCGAAAGTTCGTCTCCCCCGCATGACCACCCGCCCGGGAGGACTAGGGTAAAAACTGAGTATGACATTGTACGGCATACATCCTAAGGAGTGTCTCACATAAATCTCAAGCCTCTAGCTCCCATACGACCGGAGTAATGAAGGTTCAAAGTGGCGGTGAACTAAGGGTGTAAAGTATCCCCACTAAGCCCACCACCACCAGCCGCGCGGCTGTCTTGGCCCGCTCACACCTACCGGCCCGGCTCCCACACACACTACGGTACCTCCCCCTCCTATTCTCCCGCCATTTCCTACCTTACGAGCCACGTAACTGATTTTAATATGTCGGACGCACGTGATGCGTCTCTGGGAGTTGGTGATCAAACACTGCCGACGCATCACGTGCGACGCTGGGTCTCACTGGGTTAAGGTATTTCTAAGGCCTAAAACCCAATATTTCGAAAATCCGAGCCAAGTTTTGGCCAAAGCTGGCTCGGATTTTGAGTTTGTAGACAACAAAATGACAATAACCTCATTTAGAAATTTGGCTCAAGTTTCCCGAAATTGCAAAGCCATAAAACCCGAATATTGGAAAACCCGAGCCAAGTTTTGGCAAAACTTGGCTCGGATTTTGCGAATTTTAAGAGTAAACAAATTACAGTAACCTAATTTAGAATTTTGGCTCATGTTTCCCTAAATTGCAAACCCCAAAAAGCATAATTTTGGAAAACCCGAGCCTATTTTTGGCAAAACTTGGATCGGATTTTGAGAATCAAAAAAGACTAGGCCTAACTAAATGTCGGAAATCGGCTCATGATTTCCCTAATTGCAAAGCCATATAACCAGATTTATCGAAAACGTAGCACTTATTTAAATCATAAATATCCAGTAACATAGACCTAGTACATTGGATACAAGCCTAATCCACACCTAACGCCTACAATGTGTCCGTAGTAGGCCTACGTGGGATACAACATGGCGGTTGGGCCCAGTGTGCCAAAGTTCGCCCATTTTCTTCGTGATCCCGAACCTAACATCTGAAAAAATATTGATACTGAAATTGGCTGCGAGCCTGTGACTGTCCCGGGGCGGCCGGGAGCCCCGCTAAACCTGCCATTCTATGTCTACATTACACTCATCAAACGATAGTTGCTTTGCTCTACACTGTACTCTACATTGGCTATGATCTTAGAACTATTATATATCACCTGTATTGAAGTCCAAATGCAGCTACTAATGTAAATATAGACGGATAAATCCAGAGCTCGAGTCATGAGAGCGATTTGTTTACACTGTGAAAACACAACTTGTTCGGTTCGGATGAGGTGACTGACTTTAGCACCAATATAACAAATATATATTACAATAAGGAAACAGCCATCGTTCATAGAACAAACTCCTGGATGGAAGAGTCCGCTAAAACAATCAAACAAACAACCAATGTACCCCTAC
The DNA here is from genome assembly GCA_032716605.1 of Paralithodes platypus. Lineage (NCBI taxonomy): Eukaryota > Metazoa > Arthropoda > Malacostraca > Decapoda > Lithodidae > Paralithodes > Paralithodes platypus. Next base: position 4,430,921 of record CM064578.1, on the reverse strand, counting down.
ACTCCGATGTTATATTGCGCCGAAGGCTGAGTCAAGACGAACACAACTACCGTAATTTTATTGGCACTCGAATGCTCAATAATATGTAGATTAAAGGATAATAATAGGTATTTATCTAAAACTATGTATATATTAACTAAACTACTCCATGTGTTTAATATATTGACTGAATTTCACTGAAATGAATAATGTAAAATATTAATTTAAGTTTGAATGTTAGTTTTCTGATCTGATCTGATCCCAGTTAAACTCCCGCAAAATACACGATATTTGTTCGTATGTGTTAATTTTATGGGGTCTCTAATTTCTTAAAAATAGTGAATGAATATAAATTTTATGTGTTTGACAAAGAGCGCAAGACCTTGAGGCATAAGGTAAGCTATAAATTAGTACGATTTTATGATGAATTATTGGTTTTTCAGGGGTATATAAATTATGTGGTTGGATCAATGGAAAACAACGAACCAATATCAGCTATGTTTTCCATTGTGGTGTTTCCGAGAATAATCCAATGATGACGTCAAATTAGCTTGCCGCCAATCAACTATGGAACACTTGGAAATGTGTTAGCTGTTATTTACCGATATATTTGTGGAAAATAGAGTGAATTAAGGGGCTGGAATATAACATTGACTTCATGTCATGTGCGAGTGCCCTACACATTCTAAAATTGTGCATATTAATCTTGGGGAACTCATTATATATAAGGTATAAGTTCAAGCCTTTCAAGGTGATACTTTGGATAAACCTGACTTCTAGCAAGCACCAAACAGCGATTTTGTAAGTAGCCAAGCATATTATTTTTTCAGATAAGCCTAGGCCTATGATGATAATTAAAATGCCCCAGAACGAGAAGCCCACCACAGAAGCCACGAACGAACACCACACAGAAACACCCAAAGGAAAGGTCCACAGAACGAAAGGACCAGCTGACCGAGCCAGCCATTTCAGACAGGCCCAAGCCCGCAGGGCTAAGCAGCTCCAGGCCGCACCCATTTACCTTTTCTAAACTGACCATTTTCCACACCTCACGTACACTAACCCCCTCGTGTCCTACACTCCTAACTACAAAGATGATGAACAGGAATATACATTCATATTAAAAACACCCATGCCCTGTCCCGACGTTGAGCCAATGCCAACACATCAGACAGCCATAATTATATCTATGTATGTTCTTACATCCGAGAAGTAGATGTTATATATCTTAGAAGTTAAAACACCCACGCCTGTCCCTAGACCTTGTATATCATTTCCCATGACTAGTATAGATATATGTAACCCGTGCTCAGTCGCCCCCTTGCATTGTTCCTCTAGTAACTAAGTGTCTCTAATATTAACTGCCACCAGTATTGATACGACATAGCGGCACTGTCCTTGTGTCGTATCGTGCCAAGTACAGATCGACCAGGTTTCATCACCTTATTAGGACGACGACTATAATGTCATCGTTCATTGATGTATGCAATCCTTAGTATAAGTATTAATATTAACATTCCCTAACATCTTGTCTTGCCAGACTAAGCTTCTGCAGACCCATCGCCCCATAAATCTATGTATTCAATCCTTAGGTTAAGTATTTTATCCGCCATTGTGTTCACCTTTTTCCATTTACTTTTCCACAATTGTCATACGTCTTCCCCTTGCCTCCTTCGTATCCACAGTCCACACTACGCCAATTTACTTCGTGTCATACACCTCTTACCCCAACCAGAGATTGTATAAGATAACCTGGTTACCAGTATCTGTCATAAGTACCCCGAAACAATAACTAAGTACCCCTACGAACTGCCGCTGTTGTTGGTATATTTCATAGAAAACGCAGTTCCCAGGGCCAACTAATAGTATCCATAACTCCTCGGACTGATCACATAACTCTACCTTTTCCAGACTCATATACCACCCCATAGTTGCATTCCCCGGTAGCATTTGGCTAACGTATTCTACTGCCTTTTCAAACTTCCATATCAACTGCAGCCTAATGCCACCCCCACGCCCAGAGACCTTAGGGTCAAATTCCCCTATAGCCCCCCTGCACTCCCCCCCTCTCATTATAAGACCCCGCACTTCTCTACTCTTGTCCGACCTAGCCTCTCTCTCATACCTCTTGAAGATCCTTGAATTGTCCGTTGCTAATGCTCTCCAACCTTTTATATATATACTCCTATCCAGCCTACCTTCACTTAGTAGGCCAGAACAACATTAGACCTTTACTAGCCCCTTGCATGCCATCTATTCTCTTACAACCCATTCACAACCCTGCACCCAATGGTCATCGGTGCGAGGCTAGCCGCCTCGCCAGTAACTAACTTCTATTGCCATACTTCCAGATAAATGTGGCAGAGTTAGCAACCCAGTCTCCACCACATCCAGCAAACCCTACAATTAACAACCAGCCGAGTAAAACCAGCTAGCTGAGGTACCTTCGGTTTTGGTATTAAGGACACCCACATCTGTCTCATACACAGAGGGTTATTACGAACACTGGTGATATGGCAAGCCCCTAGCCACAGCCGCCGGACGACTATCACAGAGAGAGGGCGCCCAGCTCCCCCTTTTTGCCCACCCGAGGAGGGAGACCCCCACCCCCGTGGAGGTATACCTGGCCCCTGTTTTGACTTCCGAGTCATTGCCAGGTAGCACAGGAATTCTTCCTATCAATGAACTAACCATGCATGACTAACACCTTTACTAACCTCTATTAACTCACAATAAACCATTTACCTTTCTTGCATGCTCTGATCACTAAATTAGCACCTCAGCTATACCATAGAATGAAGATTGAACAATCTAAGAGAGACGCTCCTATCACAGCTGTCCCCATCCTCCTCGCAAAGTAGATCCAGTCTCTCTCCCCTAAATACTTCCAGTATAGCCAAAATAGTACCTCTTACTAAGGCTCAGTTATATGAAAATATAAAGGCTTCCTATAGCCATGGCCACAACAGTAAATACCATCTTACCTAGTCTCCATATCTATTGAGAGCTCAAATAAGTCCATAAGACTCGAGATCCCTACTGTCTACAGGGTCCAGAACCGAGCCTATAAATCTAGCTCCCGCCCCCAGTCAAATCAGTTGAAAGCTAGACACCAACCAGGGGTCACTACCCTGCAGTTAACTTCTAGCTCTGCCCTTGTGTTGTTCCGGAGTGAGATTCCAGAGCCGGCAGACTCCGTGGCAGATTTGGATAGAAGGACCTGCCCACGTATTTGAGAACTTCACACATATGGACCCCCTGGACGGCCGCGGAACCAGTCGTTAGCCCCCAACATCATGGACGCAAGATAACCAGGACCAGGACCAGACCCATCAGATGCTACCCAAGATTCCCTTTAGCAGTACTACGTATTACTGTGCTGTTTAAAGATTCACTAATTAATATTTCTACGAAGTGGCTATCTTTTTGCCCCAGTATAATTCATATAACCATTCAATTAGGAAGTGCTAAGCGTATCAGTGTTCATTATTTAACAGGCGATACTAACTCTCGTTGTCAACCATATACCCAGATATTATTACCTAGAAGGAAACCCTAGTGATATCTGAATGTTCGCCCACTGATTTGCGTTCTATGTATTTCTGAGACAAGAATATAAAACTTAGATCAGTACCCCCTGAGGTTACTAGAATTCCCGTGCTCTAAAATACGCGTGTCTAATCTAGTCTGTGAACTACGACTTGTGCACCAGAGCTACCAGTAAGAAATCTAACAGTGAATATGATTCTATAAGTAACATTGATGGTCTTCGGTATATAAACCTGTTAAATCAAAGCCAGTGATCAGAAGATTAATACCTGAACGTTGGAAGTGGGAGACTAGGCTCCATCCAGATCCACTTATGCTAGTGTTGTTCGATTCTATTATATTGTCTTACACAAGTATTCTGCAGTGGTATATCAATAAACGTGATCGTGTAACTTGCTACCATGTGTTTCTTTGTGTTCTCTATTCCTCATATCTTGTATTGTGCATGCAGCCTTATATACCCAGTCAATTAGAACTCACATTACCCAAGTTAAACCTGTAGAAAAACAGGGCATAACAATAATGATGATTTGAAGCAGAAATGAGTAGCCTAGGCTGAGGCTAGGCATATTACGGTATTAGGCTTAGGATAAGGGGATAACCCATTATCCAACAATCTTAGGACTGCCCCCACTAGTGGGGCTATGTATAATGTATTGATAGGCTAATGAAGATCAAGGAAGATTTGAGGTTAAAGACAGTAAAAAATAAGGTTAGCTAGGCAGCTGGGAATCTGGTTCTGGTAGGCTAAGACTCAGAGCCCACTCTTAACCCGGGAACGGCGAAGGTCCTCAATTATGGTAATTATTTAGAAGATGACCTCTGACCCCTGACCTGTGCGGACGTCCCCAGTGACCGCTAGTGAACCGGTTTACCCTTAGTGAGGTCCTAGTGAACTTTCTTAGTGATGGCTGTTGTTGATGAGTCTGCTGTCTCCTCCCATACTCTCCAGCTTTGTCTTGCTTTGCAAGAAAGACTGGAGAGTGTGGAGCAGGAGATTCAGTGTCTCAAAGATGAAAATTTGGCCTTGAGACTAGCTATGGCGGAAAAGAAGTGTGAGGCTACCGGAAGTGTTCCCAGGGATCGTGAAGCCCCTTGGAAAGTGGTGTCAACCAGTGCAACGGCCTGCAAGCTGAAAAGGCAGCCACTCAAGACCCACAACAACTTCAGCACCTTGGCTGATGAGAGTGATGGCGAGGAAGTGGCGATCATCGAGGCAGTGAGAGGGGAGGGGGGGAAGTCTGCTGCTGTTGCTGCTACAACTCCTGCTACAGGCCGGCAACAGAAAACAGCTAAGTCTATTTTAATTGTAGGGGATTCAATGATTAAATACCTTGGTAGGGCTACTAACACACATGTTGGTAAAGTTGTCTGTCTGCCTGGTGCCGGAGTCGAGAAGGTGGCAGAAAAGCTAGATGGTGTCATGGAAGCGAGTGGAGAGGACCCCATCATCTTCCTCAACGCAGGGAGCAACGACATTTGGAAATGCAGGACTGAGGAGTTGCTCACCACGTACCAGGAAATGTTGGAGAGGATCAAGGAGAAGGGTGGAGTTCCTGTGGTACACAGTATCCTACCAAGAAGAGGGGTAAGGAAGGAATGGTCCTCCAGGGCTATTGGTGTAAATAGCCGGCTGGAGAAGTATTGCAAGGCAAATACTATTCCATTCCTGGATAACTGGACCCTCTTCTACGGTAAGGATGAACTGTATGCCCAGGATGGAGTACATCTCTCTCGACTAGGAGTTTCGACCTTAGCCAGCTCACTCGACAAGTTTCTTGCGGGGTTTGGTTAATAAACCATAGGTGTGTAAGTAAAATAGAATCCCAGCCACATCAAATTGATAGTAATAACGAACATTCTGATAGCGTAGATTTTCCGTCTAGGTCCAGTAGTTCAACAGGTAAAAATAAATTAGTTAAAAACAATAGAAAAATAGTTGCAAATACAAGTAATAGTTTGAGTGTTTATTATACAAATTGCAGGAGTTTATGTAACAAAATGAACGAACTTAGAGCACTGGTTAGCAAAGAAAATATAGACATAATAGCGCTAACTGAAACATGGATTAATACAGAAACCAGGCATTTTTTAGCAGAGTTTGATATACCAGGATATAGTTTGTTTAAATATGACCGAACAAGTAAGAGGGGTGGCGGTATAGCAGTGTTTGTCAGGAGTTCATTAAAAAGCTGTACTAAATCAGGTATTAGAGTAAATAATGAAAATGAAAGTGTTTGGGTAGAAGTTAACGAAGGTAGTGAGACTTTAGTTATTGGAGTTATGTATAGACCGCCAAATATGAGTAGAAATGACGGAACATCATTATGGGAGGAAATTAAAATAGCATCAAGGCTTAGCAACGTGTGCATTATGGGGGATTTTAATTTCCCTAATATAGATTGGCAGCAACAAATAGGCGACTCTGATTCAAAGGAGTTTATTGAGGTAGTACAAGATAGTTTTTTATCTCAATTCATAGATACGCCGACTAGAGGTGATAATATTCTCGATTTAGTTTTCAGTAACAATGAACATATGATAAATAGTGTAGAAATCGGGGACCACCTAGGAAATAGTGATCACAATTCTGTGTATTTTAATATACAATGGAAAGGTAATATCAGAGAGAATACAACATTAATACCTGACTTCAGAAAAGCCAATTATGGTGGGTTAAGAGAAGCCCTGTTAGCGGACCCTATGGTAAAAAAATTAAGTCGATCCAGGTGTCCAAATGAGTGTATCCTTTCTCAGGCACCTGTCATCTTAAGTCAGGAGGAGACGTCAAACTTGGTAGATACATACGATAATTTTATCAAGTCAGTATTCAATGCGCAAAATAAATATATCCCCAAAAGAAAATTTAGATCAACACAGAACCAACCCAAATGGATGAATAATAGACTATTAGATCTTCTAGGAAAAAAGAGAGGAATATATAGAAAAATTTAAAAAGGCGAAATTCACCTACTTGCTTACTATCAGAATCTATCACGACAGGTAAAAAAGGATATTAGTAAAGAAAAAAGAAATTATGAAATTAAGGTTGCCAATGATTCAAAAAATAATCCTAAAGCTTTTTACCAACTATATAAATCCAAGGTTAGAGATGTAATTGGTCCCCTTAAAACTTCGATAGGAAAATTGACAGAAAGTGATTTAGAAATGTGCAGTACATTAAATAGTCAATTTCTTTCCGTTTTCACTAATGAAAATTTGGCACAGTTTCCAGAAGTCCGTAAGGTATACAGCGATAGTATAGAAAATAGGTTAAGTACGGTTACTATAAGTAGAAATGATGTGGTTAAGGAAATTGACAGACTGAAACCTCATAAATCGCCTGGTCCTGATGAGGTATATGCTAGAGTATTAAAAGAATGCAGAGATGAGTTAAGTTATCCATTAACATTTCTATTTAACAAGTCATTAGAAACAGGTATAGTTCCAGAAGCTTGGAAGCTTGCAAATGTAGTTCCGATCTTCAAAAAAGGTGATAAATCAATAGCATCCAATTACCGTCCCATTAGTCTCACTTCAATCATAGGAAAACTACTAGAGTCAATTATTGCTAGGAAAATGAGAAACCACTTAGAAACATTTAACTTAATCAATTCTTCTCAGCATGGATTCACTCAGGGACGGTCTTGCCTTACTAATTTGCTTAGTTTTTTCTCAGAGGTATATGAAGCAGTAGATAATGACAAGTCATATGATATTATATATTTAGATTTCAGTAAAGCTTTCGACAGAGTCCCTCATGAGAGATTGATGAGAAAGGTTGAGGCACATGGAATAGGTGGGGCGTTGTTAGGATGGATTAGGTCATGGCTAATTGGTAGGAAGCAGAGAGTCAGCATAAATGGTACCAAGTCAGAATGGGGAGCAGTCAAAAGTGGTGTCCCCCAGGGATCGGTATTAGGTCCCCTGTTGTTTCTTATATACATAAATGACCTAGATTTAGGTATAACTAGTAGGATAAGTAAATTCGCAGACGATACTAAAATAGGGAGATCAATTGATTCAGATAGCGATATAGAGTGCCTCCAAAGGGATCTAGATACCTTACATGAATGGTCAGTAAATTGGCAGATGAAGTTTAACATTGACAAATGCAAGGTATTAAAGATAGGGAAGATGCAAACAAATGTTAAATATAAACTAGCTAATTTAGAATTAGAAAATTCAGACTGCGAGAAAGATCTAGGTGTGTTTGTTAGCAATGATTTGAAGCCTAGAAAACAGTGTATAAGCGTTCGTAATAAGGCAAACAGGATTCTCGGGTTCATCTCTAGGAGTGTGAGTAACAGAACTGCTGATGTTATCTTAAAACTTTACTTGTCATTAGTGAGACCCCATATGGATTATGCTGTCCAATTTTGGTGTCCTTATTACAGAATGGACATAGATTCATTGGAGAGAGTACAGCGTAGAATGACAAAAATGATCCATAATATTAGAAATCTTTCGTATGAAGAAAGGTTGAAGAAATTAGGTTTACATTCGTTAGAGAGACGCAGAGTTAGAGGGGATATGATAGAGGTGTTCAAGTGGGTTAGTGGGATTAACAAAGGGGACATGGCAAATGTACTAAAGCTCAGTGATAGCGAAAGAACTCGTACCAATGGTTTCAAATTAGATCAATTTCGTTTCAGAAAAGATATAGGCAAGTATTGGTTTGGTAACAGAGTTGTAGACGGGTGGAATGGACTACCAAGTGCTATAGTGGGATCTAAAACTGTAGGGAGCTTTAAGATAAAATTGGATAAGCATATGGACGAGAAGGGTTGGGTGTGAAGGGGAATCAGCCGGGTTGGGCCAATCAGCGCTCTGCAGACCTCCATAATCCTGCGTTAATCTCTAACCGTTTTGGTAAGATGATCCTCAGGGTATTAGAGTGTGAAGCCTATAATTGGGCTTTGTAATGAATTGGGGTTGTGTGGGACAGGGATCTGCCTTGCTTAGGCCAATCGGCTTTCTGCAGACTCCCATTTTCTTATGTTCTTATGTTCTTATGACCTTTTTTTCTAGTTATTAAAAACTTACTCTATGGTGTATTATATGATATATAGAAGCAATAGAACTGTTAAAATGACCTGGGAAGTGTATATTAAACTTAGCCTAGACCAACATTCCTGTATTTTTTTTTTTTTTTTTTTTTTTGTAAGGCTAGGCTAGGCTAACCTAGCCTAGGCTACTCTTAAGTTTTGGAACACAGTACGCCTAAGCCTAGGCCTATTTTAGATGTCTAACTTTTAAAATAATAATATAAAAATACATAGGCTAGGCCTAGGATTTTTTTTTTTATCATTAGGCCTATACAGAAAGTTCATTTGTGTTATCACTCAAAAAAACAGCGTCATTCGACACCCTGGCTAGGCTATAGCCTATGACAATAACAGTTTGCCGTGGGATTATAGGGGCCGCCTATAGGATTTATTGAGGAGCCCTCACCACCGCCTTGCCCCTCCCCAGGGCTTGTTGAAATTCTCATCTAGCCTACTGCCTAGTTCCTCAACGGTCAACCTATTATTGTATCCCACGACAGTCAAAATAGATGCGAACATGCAAGTAACACCAAGGCACGGCCTGGCAGGCGGTAGCCTATGTCCGAATACTACATCCTTACCATTATTTTTTAGGTACCCGGTACGGTACCGGTATATAAGCTGAAGCCTATGAAACGGTACGGATATAATCCTGTGTAGGGGGGGGGGGGGGGGGGGTGAACCTGTACATAGGCTAGCCTATATCTCAATAATTTGGTAATGTTACAATTTTTTTTTTTACATTTTACATTCATAAATATTCCACTAATAGGCTATACTAGTTATTTAAAGTTAGGTTAGGTTTTGGTTAGGATAGGCTAGGTTAAAGATATTGTTCAATGTTTCTTAGTAAATAGGCATCTGAAAAACAGTTCCCGCGGGCCGCTACACAGGATCTTATGAACGGTACGTAACAGACAGTCCTAACCTAACCTAACTTAGTGTCCAAAGTGAGGTCTGCTGCTAGCCTATGTTCTTATAACATTTTCTGCCAAAGTACCGGCACAATTTAATAAAGAGTGTACACTGTACCAGTACAGTACTGTACTGTATAGGCCTAGCCTAGGCTAAGCCTGCCACCCTACAGTGCATTTATAGAGTTTTCGGCCATGATTTGGGTAGACCTGTCACTGAAGAATACTTTCGCAGTCTTACCGTTAGTTTTTGTTTTCAAGGTATAGGCTATAGGCAGAATAGGCTACAGTAGTATCTTATCTACTGGTATCTTATTTTATTGTAGTTTATATTATGAGTGGAAGATTTGCAATAACTTACCCTAACCAAAGTCCAAACTTAGTGTCCAAAGTGGGATGATGGGATCTGCACCCTGCCTCTATGTTCTCATTTTGTATACCGGTAACTTTTTAGCCAGATTACCGGTACAATTTAATAAGTGTACAGCCAGCAGCTAGGCCTACCGCCTACAGTGCATTTATAGATTTCCCGGAATCCCGGCCATGACTTGGGTATCACTAAAGAATCTTTCCGCAGCCTTATGTACAATTGTTTGTTTTTATTTCTTCAAGGAATAGGCCTATAGTACAGTAGTTTATTGTTCAATTGTTTATCATGTTATGAGTAGATAATTTGCATTACCTTGCCCTAACCTAACTTTACTTAGTCTTAGTGTCCAAAGTGGGGGCTGCCACTATCCCCACAGTCCACACACCCGCTAACTAACATATATTATTGTAAGGGGGGGTTTTCGTAGTCTTTGCTTTCTTTTCTAATGTTCCTGGGACTTTGCTGTTACCCCCGCCTTATTTATTATTTCTCTGTTCATTCCATTATTGTGTTTCTTCCTTACTTGATGATTGGTCTAACTTATTACTCTGGTAGCTTAATGGCCGTTGCATGCAAGGAAATACAGGTGAATGAATGCAAAGCGGCTCGCTTGGTGTAGTGACTAGCGCCTCGGACTTCCACCCAGAAGGCCCGGGTTCGCGCCCACGCTCGGCGCATTAAAGATTTTTCACAAGCACTGAGTCCGTCGTCTCGTTACCATCCCTCATGAGCAAAGGGATGGGGTAGTAGCACAGGACCCCAATGGAAATACGCCTAATCGGCCTTATTGAGCTATCCTTAGCTAGCTTAGCATGCGCTAGCTTTAAGAACTATTATTATGTCTTGTCATTACTATAACCTGACTTCATGGGGGTAACGGAGACTTGATTGAATATTTTCGGAATTAGCCTAGCAGAATCTTGAGTCTTTTAAAGTTGTGAAAATTAAAGTAAGTTTCTACGTTCCTACTGATTGTACTTAACCCGAGATGGGAATAGCCTACCCAGGTATTTTTTACTCGGCCCAGGGAAAATAATAGACAAACAAATGTTCTAATCAAAGTTTATTCTTGAAACTTGGTACCGGTATGTATTTTAACCAGTAGCCTACTCTATACTAACTCATGTATCATATGAAAGGATATAAATTAAGTATGTAATAGTTCTTGGAATGCAACAACAAATATACATGAAATCTTTATTGGACAAAAGTTACAAAACTAAAACAGGGACTGCTAAGAATAATTTAAAAACCTGTTTTCAATGCCTATATTAGTGGACCTGAAGTGAATCCCTTTGAGACTGAAGTACAGGCAGCCAGCTCCCCTAGTATCCTGATTAAACACCAGTAAACATACATTACATCCCTTTTACTTACAATATTATTCATTCCTTTTAATAAATTTTGAGCATGTATTGTGCGTATATTTACCTTCACATCTCAAAATTTCTCCGGCGGCCGGGGGCCTACGCCCCCCGGACCCCTTGTTATGTAGCGGGGGGCTGCGCCCCCCGCGGACGCCGCACAAAGTTGATCCTTGTAAGCTTAGAAAAATGATCCAGAACTGGATAATTTCTGTTTTGGCACCCTAGTTGGGCCGGCGCCCATTTAGTAGCCTACTGGTATTTGGCCATATCTGTGAATGAGAGTCACTTAGAGCGAATTCCTGATCGAGCGGATGCACAACCTAACCTAACCTAACCTAACCTAACCTAAATGCACCTCCGCTCGAATATGAATTCGCTCGAAGTGTCCAGATAGGCCTACCGTAAATACTACCGCAACTACGAATCTTGTTTCTGAGATCTAGGGCCTAGTATATTAACCTAACCAAACAACCCAACCTATCGACAGAGATGGGCAGGTGGAGTGGACTAAAAAGCTGGTGGACAGACCTTGGGAGACATGTGAAAATGGCGTGTGTACGAATCGGTGCCGTCTATAGGAAGGTAGGCCTATTGACAACCATGTTACGACAAAATTCGGAAAAACTAAATAAAATGGTCACCAATTTTCCCATGGATTTTTAAATTTTTCCCTGTTAGTTTTCATCAATATATAGTGTTTGGAAATAATTACAACCCTCGGCGAAACCGTTTTCCCCATTATACAACGATCTTAAGACACGCTGCCCGATAGTGGGGAGGGCTATGAAGTACAGGGAAAATGAGGGGTTAAATGCGCAAAACGGCGATTAAAACGTATTTTAGCAAAACTTGGCTCGGGTTTTAAGGTATTTCTAAGGCCTAAACCCCAATATTTCGAAAATCCGAGCCAAGTTTTGGCCAAAGCTGGCTCGGATTTTGCGAGTTCGTAGACAACAAAATGACAGTAATCTCATTTAGAAATTTGGCTCAGGTTTCCCGAAATTGCAAAGCCATAAAACCCGAATTTTGGAAAACCCGAGCCAAGTTTTGGCAAAACTTGGCTCGGATTTTGCGAATTTTAAGAGTAAACAAATTACAGTAACCTAATTTAGAATTTTGGCTCATGTTTCCCTAAATTGCAAACCCCAAAAAGCATAATTTTGGAAAACCCGAGCCAATTTTTGGCAAAACTTGGATCGTATTTTGAGAATCGAAAAAGACTAACTAAATGTCGGAAATCGGCTCATGATTTCCCTAATTGCAAAGCCATATAACCAGATTTATCGAAAACGTAGCACTTATTTAACCCTCTCACCACGGCTCTTAAACACCCATAAAAAAGCATATACCAGGTACCCGGAAGGACTCTTGAACACCCCTGTAGTTGAAAGCCTGTGAGCTCCGTGTGCGAGGCGTCGGTCCGACGCATGTAAACAACAGCCGGCTGGACCGACGCCCCGCATCTCCGGCCACAAGAAGGAGAGCGTCGCTTGTTCGTGTGTGCCTGTATGTTGTTGTTAAGTATCGAAAAGTGGTGTAAAGTGGCTGTTTTGGCCATAAAGTTATCTCCAATGAAATCATCATCACAGCTCAACCAGTTGACTTAGAGAGCTCTACTTAATGCCATTCTACAGGTAAATAACACAGCTACGCTTGGGGATGCGCGGGAATGCGGGAATAAGTCTGATTAACGAATATACGGTAGCCTAGCCTAGACGTTTTTCGGCCAAAACACCCGGGTTTCGAGGAATATATATATAATACATAGCCGGTGCTGGAGGGTTAAATCATAAATATCCAGTAACATAGACCTAGTACATTGGATACAAGCCTAATCCACACCTAACGCCTACAATGTGTCCGTAGTACCTAGTAGGCCTACGTGGGATACAACATGGCGGTTGGGCCGGCGACCATTTAGTAGCCTACTGGTATTTGGCCGTATCTGTGAATGCGAGTCACTTCGAGCGAATTCCTGATCGAGCGGATGCACAATCTAACCTAATTAACCTAACTTAACCTAACCTAACCTAACTTAACCTAACTTAACCTAACCTAACTTAACTTAACCTAACCTAACCGCTCGAATATGAATTCGCTCGAAGTGTCCAAATACCGTAAATACTACCGCAACTACGAATCTTGTTTCTGAAACCTAGTATATTAACCTAACCAAACAACCCAACCTATCGACAGAGATGGGCAGGGGGAGTGGACTAAAAAGCTGGTGGACAGACCTCGGGAGACAGGTGAAAATGGCGTGTGTACGAATTGGTGCCGTCTATTATCTATAGGAAGGTATTGACAACCATGTTACGACAAAATTCCATTTTAGTACCATATATTTTTATTAGGTTTTGCCGAGGCTTAAAACACATTTTCATATTATGTTTAGAGCATATAAAATCCATATTTGTTTTCAAATATTGCAAAATAATTGGTGACCAACTTATTTAGTTATAGGCTACTCAAAATTCCATTTTAGTACCATATATTTTTATTAGCCTAGGTTTTGCCGAGGCTTAAAACACATTTTGGAATTTTTTTATTTTAATACCACGAATTTTCCGAGTGTTTTTTATAAAAGAAATTGTTCATTTGCATCAATATATAGTGTTTGCAATTACAGTAATTAGAAATCTCGGGAAAACCTATTTTCCCCATTAGGCCTATTGATCGATGTTGAGACACGCCCCCGATAGTGATTTGGAAAGACATTAGCCTAACCTAACAACCTTACCTAACCTAACCTAGTATTATGGGTGGGGGCTGCTGCCCCCACACCCCCGCTGGTTGAGTACTAATCCCTTAGTAAAAAAAAAAAAAAACATTGGCTGTCGATTTACGAAGGTGAAAGAAAGTCGATGAAGTCTACGGTGTTTACTATGCACTCTTCAGCTTTGATTATACATTGATAACGGGAAAGTACCGTATTGACAACCTTGTTACGAAAATTAAAATTTGATACAATACTTTTATATTAAGTTTTTCCGAGGGTTTAACACATTTTCATATGATCTTTAGAGCTATCGATAACTGGAAGTACCGTATTGACAACCTTGTTACGAAAAATAAATGTTAGTAGGCCTACCATACTCTTTTATTAGGTTTTGCCAAGGGTTAAAACAAATTTTCTTATGATAGGCTATTTATAGCATATAGATTCAATATTTATCTTCAAATATATCAACAAAATTCGTGGTAGGCCTATTAAAATAACATTTAACCCACATTTTCATATTATGTTTAGCCTAGAGCATATAAAATCCATAGGCTATTTGTTTTCAAATATTGCAAAATAATTGGTGACCAACTTATTTAGTTAGGCTATACTCCTAGCCTAGGCCTATCTTTATATTTTGTCTAGGCCTAATATTATTAATATTAAGGTGTCCCCATTTGTTTTTTAGTGTTTGGTATACCAGAATAGGGTGTAGCTTTGTGTTGGATGCGTGGAAACCGAAAAGAATTGTTTTTAATCCTAGGTGGTTGCTCGCCCGTTAGTCGCACTGTCGTTCCTATAGGACCTAGTAAAATCGCACCAAATAAACTATCCTATGCTACAATAATACAAAAAGCTTACAATTTATTCAGATAACGAAGGACAAAGAGCTTACACTGTAATCAGATAACGAACGACTAACCAGATACTGTAGTATCGCAGATTGAGCACAAATGAACTGATTTTATTTGGAATCTTCAAACTTCAAAGAAAGGGCAACTTGGATCAGATCAGATCAGATGTGGTTCGGGAAGTAATGCCTTAACAACAGCACTTCCCTGAGAGGTTCTTGTAATTTTCCTTTTGTGACGTGCTCTGTTATATTATATTGTATTTCTTTTTCTTTGTTCTCTATGTTGCATTATAATCTATTTCTTCTTATTCCAGCTCCTTCATTTTCTTGGTTCTTGTTGTCCACATCCCATACAACATCTTCTTCACTCGTTCCTGGTTTTCTTCTTTGAACAGTAGATTTCCTATCACTTGATTTTCCTCCTCAACGTAAGGTTGTTGTAGCGCTGTTTCCTTAACTCTCTCCTCTATATATATAGGGCACCATAAAATAAAGTGTTTGATGTCCTCTATCTCAGCATTACATAGTAAGCATTTTATATCTCCTCCTACATGCCTGTTCCTGTCTCTTAAATTTAAATTATTCGTTCTACACCTATATAATATGACTGAAGCTTCTGTATTATCATAAAGTTCTCCCTTTATTTCTGATTTAAAGGCCCTGTATATTTCTAAACTGCTTTCTCCCCTAGCTCTTCCTGCCATTTCCTTGTATCCCAATTTTTAACTTTCTTCTTAATTTCTTCCTTCAGTATACTCGCTAAATCTGTTTCTCCTAAATTTAAATTTGTTATATATTTTCTAATTTCCATTGTCCATGGATCTTTTTTGTTGTTTAATTTTTCTTCTGTTATTCTTCTAAGTAAATCATTACTGTCTTCTCTTAAATATTTTAAATATTTTATACTTCCTTCCATAATTATAATAATAATAATAATAATAATAATACTTTATTTCAGACTCACACAGTACAGAGGGGACCATACTGGGGTCCATATATACCTTACAGTAACATAAATATATATAAATATATATAAGCTACTGTACATAGGCTACATAAAATAAAAAGAAATTAAATAATACCCAGCTTGCTTCCATTGTGGATGCTCCTATCTCCCCTCTCAGGGTCACTTTTTGTGCATATCTCGGTGCCCCTAATATTTGCCTAAATACCCTATTTTCAATATTTTGTAACTTGTTTATTTCTGTTTTTGTAAATCCTATTATGCTTGAGCCATACACGACCGACGGGAGCACCACACTCTTCCAGTATGTTTTACCAATTAGAATTTTGTTGCAGCTCTGTGCTATTACCGGATAGGTCATATAAGCCATTCTATTCGTTTTCCTATTGCCTCAGATTTCTGGTATTTGAAACAATTTCTAGTATCATTTACTTTTATTCCTAAATACTTAATCTGCTTAACTACTTCTATTTCTTTGATATTGTTTGGTTTCTCCTTCATATTAAATATTAATGTATGACTTTTATTTTTATTTATGTTTAGCCCACATTCATTTCCTATTTTAATTAGATCTTCTATTGCTTTTTCAGCCTCTTTTATTGTATGTGCCATAAGTAGACCATCGTCAGCATAGAATAGCGCCTTTATTTAAAAAAAAACTCATCTGTGAATCCTCCTTCTTTTTCCAAGTTTTTTATAATTTCATAAGTTAAAAGTTTAAAAAGTGTGGTCGATCCCGTGCAGCCCTGTCTAATGCCACTAGTGACTTGAATCTGTGTTTCATTTTTATAACCTTTATTTATAATTGTGCTGTCATTAATATAAACTTTACTTATTACATTAATTATATCTGAATTTATATTATAGTCCTTTAACACTTCAATGATCTTCTCTCTTCTTACTGAATCGTACACTTTAGAAAAATCAATAGAGATGACAATTAGTGGTTTCTTTAGTTCAAAAGCTCTCTGTATACAGTACTTCAAGATAAAGAGGTTATTTTCTATTCTGCCTTTACTTGTGAATCCACTTTGAGTCTCTCTAACCTCTTTACTATATGTTACATGTTCTTCTATTTTATTTTTAATTGCAGTTGTCATAAATAATTTATATGATACTAAAATGCCCCAGAACGAGAAGCCCACCACAGAAGCCACGAACGAACACCACACAGAAACACACAAAGGAAAGGTCCACAGAACGAAAGGACCAGCTGACCGAGCCAGCCATTTCAGACAAGCCCAAGCCCGCAGGGCTAAGCAGCTCCAGGCCGCACCCATTTACCTTTTCTAAACTGACCATTTTCCACACCTCACGTACACTACCCCTCGTGTCCTACTCTCCTAACTACAAAGATGATGAACAGGAATATACATTCATATTAAAAACACCCATGCCCTATGTTGAGCCAATGCCAACACATCAGACAGCCATAATTATATCTATGTATGTTCTTACATCCGAGAAGTAGATGTTATATATCTTAGAAGTTAAAACACCCACGCTTGTCCCTAGACCTCATATATCATTTCCCATGACGAGTATAGATATATGTAACCCGTGCTCAGTCGCCCCTTGCATTGTTCCTCTATAGTAACTAAGTCTATAATATTAACTGCCACCAGCATTGATACGACATAGCGGCACTGTCCTTGTGTCGTATTGTGCCAAGTACAAATCAACCAGGTTTCATCACCTTATTAGGACGACGACTATAATGTCATCGTTCATCGATGTATGCAATCCTTAGTTTAAGTATTAATATTAACATTCCCTAACATCTTGTCTTGCCAGACTAAGCTTCTGAAGACCCATCGCCCCATAAATCTATGTATTCAATCCTTAGGTTAAGTATTTTTATCCGCCATTGTGTTCACCTTTTTCCATTTACTTTTCCACAATTGTCATACGTCTTCCCCTTGCCTCCTTCGTATCCACAGTCCACACTACGCCAATTTACTTCGTGTCTTACACCTCTTACCCCAACCAGAGATTGTATAAGATAACCTGGTTACCAGTATCTGTCATAAGTACCCCGAAACAATAACTAAGTACCCCTACGAACTGCCGCTGTTGTTGGTATATTTATATTTAATAGAAAACGCAGTTCCCAGGGCCAACTAATAGTATCCATAACCCCTTGGACTGATCACATAACTCTATCTTTTCCAGACTCATATACCACCCCATAGTTGCATTCCCCGGTAGCATTTGGCTAACGTATTCTACTGCCTTTTCAAACTTCCATATCAACTGCAGCCTAATGCCACCCCCACGCCCAGAGACCTTAGGGTCAAATTCCCCTATAGCCCCCCTGCACTCCCCCCCTCTCATTATAAGACCCCGCACTTCTCTACTCTTGTCCGACCTAGCCTCTCTCTCATACCTCTTGAAGATCCTTGAATTGTCCGTTGCTAATGCTCTCCAACCTTTTATATATATACTCCTATCCAGCCTACCTTCACTTAGTAGGCCAGAACAACATTAGAACTTTACTAGCCCCTTGCATGCCATCTATTCTCTTACAACCCATTCACAACCCTGCACCCAATGGTCGTCGGTGCGAGGCTAGCCGCCTCGCCAGTAACTAACTTCTATTGCCATACTTCCAGATAAATGTGGCAGAGTTAGCAACCCCGTCTCCACCACATCCAGCAAACCCTACAATTAACAACCAGCCGAGTAAAACCAGCTAGCTAAGGCACCTTCGGTTTTGGTATTAACCTGACAAGCGCGAAATAGACCTAGGGGCTAGGGTAGTTATTTGTGCATTTCTAGCCTTGGATTCTGACAGAATTCGTTATATTTACAATATAGAGCATTATTTGTTTTCGGTATGCTTTTATTTTACATATATGATGTATATATGAACCTTCAAGAGTGCTAAAATAAGTGGGAAAAGCATTTGGGTGGTGAAAAACGAAGGTATTGGCCACCCGGTCATAATCTCAGGCGAGAGAGAGCCACAGGCAACCCTCCCCTCTCGCTGTCTGTGAGGTAACTGAGACGAGCGGGGCGGTGTGGGCCGGTGTCTGGGTGTTACATAACGATCTTTTCTGCAACCCACTTGTGCTACATTATCGCGGGAGAGAAAAATAACCGATAAATGATGATAATAAGAGGAAAAATAGGTGATAATTGAGGAGGGGAGGGAGGGGGGAATAAGGTGGGGAAGGAGGGGAGGGGGGTGGGTGAGATTTACATGGATGAGTACTGGAGGGGAATTATCTCACCTAGAGACAAATTCCTTTGTTTTGATAGGCCCTTTTTTTTTTTTTGGAAGGTTTTTTTATGGTCTTGCTTCCGTGAGGCCCATCGCGTTCCCTATAGGAAGCCTTCCGTGAGGCCTATCGCGCTTGCCGGGTTAAGGACACCCACATCTGTCTCATACACAGAGGGTTATTACGAACACTGGTGATATGGCAAGCCCCTAGCCACAGCCGCCGGACGACTATCACAGAGAGAGGGCGCCCAGCTCCCCCTTTTTGTCCACCCGAGGAGGGAGACCCCCACCCCCGCGGAGGTATACCTGGCCCCTGTTTTGACTTCCGAGTCATTGCCAGGTAGCACAGGAATTCTTCCTATCAATGAACTAACCATGCATGACTAACACCTTTACTAACCTCTATTAACTCACAATAAACCATTTACCTTTCTTGCATGCTCTGATCACTAAATTAGCACCTCAGCTATACCATAGAATGAAGATTGAACAATCTAAGAGAGACGCTCCTATCACAGCTGTCCCCATCCTCCTCGCAAAGTAGATCCAGTCTCTCTCCCCTAAATACTTCCAGTATAGCCAAAATAGTACCTCTTACTAAGGCTCAGTTATATGAAAATATAAAGGCTTCCTATAGCCATGTGCCACAACAGTAAATACCATCTTACCTAGTCCCCATATCTATTGAGAGCTCAAATAAGTCCATAAGACTCGAGATCCCTACTGTCTACAGGGTCCAGAACCGAGCCTATAAATCTAGCTCCCGCCCCCAGTCAAATCAGTTGAAAGCTAGACACCAACCAGGGGTCACTACCCTGCAGTTAACTTCTAGCTCTGCCCTTGTGTTGTTCCGGAGTGAGATTCCAGAGCCGGCAGACTCCGTGGCAGATTTGGATAGAAGGACCTGCCCACGTATTTGAGAACTTCACACATATGGGCCCCCTGGACGGCCGCGGAACCAGTCGTTAGCCCCCAACATCATGGACGCAAGATAACCAGGACCAGACCCATCAGATACTACCCAAGATTCCCTTTAGCAGTACTACGTATTACTGTGCTGTTTAGAGATTCACTAATTAATATTTCTACGAAGTGGCTATCTCTTTGCCCCAGTATAATTCATATAACCATTCAATTAGGAAGTGCTAAGCGTATCAGTGTTCAATAATTAACAGGCGATACTAACTCTCGTAATCAACCATATATCCAGATATTATTACCTAGAAGGAAACCCTAGTGATATCTGAATGTTCGCCCACTGATTTGCGTTCTATGTATTTCTGAGACAAGAATATAAAACTTAGATCAGTACCCCCTGAGGTTACTAGAATTCCCGTGCTCTAAAATACGCGTGTCTAATCTAGTCTGTGAACTACGACTTGTGCACCAGAGCTACCAGTAAGAAATCTAACAGTGAATATGATTCTATAAGTAACATTGATGGTCTTCGGTATATAAACCTGTTAAATTAAAGCCAGTGATCAGAAGATTAATACCTGAACGTTGGAAGTGGGAGACTAGGCTCCATCCAGATCCACTTATGCTAGTGTTGTTCGATTCTATTATAATTATTGTCTTACACAAGTATTCTGCAGTGGTATATCAATAAACGTGATCGTGTAACTTGCTACCATGTGTTTCTTTGTGTTCTCTATTCCTCATATCTTGTATTGTGCATGCAGCCTTATATACCCAGTCAATTAGAACTCACATTACCCAAGTTAAACCTGTAGAAAAACAGGGCATAACATTGGCGGCAGCGGTGGTTCTTGATTCGGATAAAAGGTTGCATTACACCGCAAGTTTGGAACAGTAGAAGCATGGCAACATCGCGAAATTTTCAGTCACTCGCACACATTCCCAAGTATGATGTAAACACGTATGATATCACCACTTCTATCTATCTATCTATATGCTCAGGCCCAATCCCCATTTTGGGGGTAGCCGACTCAAGACAGAGCAAGAACAGGGAAAACACAAAACAACATAAAACAAAAAATAAACACAGATAAAAAACACAAACTCTCACACATCCAGGTCACCCAGGAGAAGACCCAGAGACCAGGGTTACCAAGGGCGCTCCAGCACTCCCCCGGCCCCTGACCACCCGGAGAGGTTCCGATCTCGGCAGGCAGACATGCAGCGGAGCCAAAGCCACAAGCCCTCCCACCACACTTCCAGGCACACCCTTCATATTAATCGTCTCCCCGGGCCAGGCGCCTGATGGACTATTATCTAGTCCAACTTGCGCCCGACCCCTTACTCCAAATGACCACGTGTTCACTCAACTATTCACAAGCATTCTCCATTCACTCCTGTCCACCACCACTTCCCCTGCCTGATCTATAGTCATTCCTCTATCATCCAAAGCCTTTCTTACACAGTCTCTCCATCTCAATGGGGGTCTTCCTGCCCTTCTATCTCCCCTTGTACCTGACTCACATATTATCTTTGGAAGCCTTTCATCTCCCATTCGTTCAACATGACCATACCAGCTCAGCACCCTTCTTACTTATGTCTTACTTAGACATAATAAAGCCAGTGTACGATGTGGTACTTCATAATGACCGCGAAAAAATCGCCGTTGCAATTTTGCATATTATACAGTTGGGAGAAGCCGTTTCCCAACTTGTTGATAAGCCTACCTTTAAAGAATTTATTCGCCAAACTGTGACACAGAATTCGCCAGAGTTTACCTGGAACCAGTTTCGATCCTTCGTGATCCGGACCTTAGATCCACTTTTGGGTTCCCCCGTCGCCCCCAAAATAATAAAAGTCGACGAGATCAAGTATGAAGGGGATATAAATGTGACCCTCATACAACTCTACAGATACGTGAGGACCACGTATAGCTATGAAGATTACGACCAACAAAACGAACTCTTATTCACCGCATTGTTAAACATCCTCCCACCCCCCATCACGACCCGTATGGCTTATTCGAAGAACATATGCTCTCCATCAGAGAAGAATGCCTACGCAGTTCGATGAATCCCCTATCCAACCCTTCAGCCCCTATCCAAGACTCCGTGCACCCTTCCAAAATGACTTCCGGTGAAAGTCCAACCCCAGTGCACTCTTCCTTGCCTCTATCCTCTCTGACCATCCCTAAATTTTCCCCTGCCCAGCCATCCACCAACGATCATCTTCCATCAATTGTGTTACCCCATAGACCCCATCCTTTTTCTATGCATGTCAAACAAACCCACCAACCCCAGATAACCGCTAACCAGACCGTGACTGCCACCAAGAAGATTCCCAAAATTCGTCCTGTTAACAACCCCAAGTCTATACATCAGTCCTCTACCAATAACCCCTGTTCGACACCTAACTCTTCCCCCACCAACCCTCCACAGCCCCCCCCACAAGCCCCGTATTCTAGCTATGCCTACCTATGTAGGCCTACCACAACATATTTTCCCCATGGCCCCAGAAAACAAACCCACCAACCCCAGATAACCTCTAACCAGACCGTGACTGCCACCAAGAAGATACCCAAAATTCGTCCTGTTAACAACCCCAAATCAATACATCAGTCCTCTACCAATAACCCCTGTTCTACACCTAACTCTTCCCCCACTAACCCTCCGCAGCCCCCCCAACAAGCCCCATATTCTAGCTATGCCTACCTATGTAGGCCTACCACAACATATTTTCCCCATGACCCCAGAAATGTTCAGCTATCCCCCCACCAACAAAATTTCCCTTGTGACAGTTTTCCGTCGGTAGCTTGTGACAGTTTTCAGTCAGTAGCTCCCTTCCACCCCCACACAATTCACACCCCTAGAAAACTTCGAAACCCCACACTTGACTCGCCCTCTCATGTCAAACAAACTCACCAGTCCCAGATAACCTCTAACCAGACCGAGACTGCCACCAAGAAAATTCCCCAAACTCGTCCTGTTAACAACCCCAAATCAGTACATCACTCCTCCCTCAATAACCCATGCCTATGCCTAACTCTGCCCCCACTAATCCTCCCCAGTCCCACATAACCTTTAACCAACCGAGACCAAGAATATTCCCCAAATTCGTCCTGTTAACAACCCCAAATCAATACATTAGTCCTCTACCAATAACCCCTGTTCTACACCTAACTCTTCCCCCACCAACCCGCCGCAGTCCCCCCAACAAATCCCGTTTCCTAACTCGCTCACCTCTCACCACCCTGACCCTCCCACACGCGCCGTTAATCCTCCCCTCACGCGTGACGACCTATGGACCCAACTATGTTCCCTCCCTTCCCCCAGAAATGCTCAGCTATTTCCCCACCAACAAAATTTCCCTTGTGACAGTTTTCCGTCAGTAGCTCCCTTCCACCCCCCCACAATTCACACCCCTAATAAACTTCAAAACCCCACACTTGACTCACCCCCTCATGACAGACAAACCCACCAATCCCATATAACCTCTAAACAAACCGTCACTGCCACCGACACACCCCACCACTCTGATCCTCCCACACACGCCGTTAATCCTCCCCTCACGCGTGACGACCTAGGGACCCAACCATGTTCCCCCCCTTCCCCCAGAAATACTCAGCTATTCCCCCACCAACAAAATTTCCCTTGTGACAGTTTTCCGTCAGTAGCTCCCTTCCACCCCCCCACAATTCACACCCCTAATAAACTTCAAAACCCCACACTTGACTCACCCCCTCATGACAGACAAACCCACCAACCCCAGATAACCTCTAAACAAACCGTCACTGCCACCGACACACCCCACCACTCTGATCCTCCCACACGCGCCGTTAATCCCCCCTCACGCGTGACCCCCACCAAAGTGATTTCCCCCCCCTCATGCGTACCGAACACCTGCTCACCAGTCGGTCCCCCACCATCATGAGCCCAGCTAAACTTTCAACCTCCCCCTCTTCATCGTTACCCCACCCGCCCCAAATTCCACCCCCAAAGATCCCGCTCGACAAAATACCACTCCCATCCTAATCCAACCACAAAACTTTTTCCACCTTGGCTAAACCCCAAAATACTCTCTCTCTCGCCCCAAACAACATAATCAACCTCTCAACTTCAACCACTCCTCGAAATCCCATCCATGTCTCTCCCGAAAATAAAATCAGTCCAAATTCAACCCCTCTCAAACCACAACCCTGCCTGACCAGACCCCCCCCACCATCTCCCTATCAAATCCCCACACCCCAAACCTCCAAACCACCCAATCATAGTAAACTCTCAACCTTCAGCCTTACTCACCCTTCCCCAAACCCCACTCACGACCACAACTCTCTACACAATTCAACCCCTCCCCAGCACCAACCTCTTCCGCAACAACAACCCCGACTCGACCTGCCCATTTCATCTTTAAAACCCCCCTACCACTACCCCCGACCGAAACCACTTAGACCCCCCTCCAAAACTGGCCCCGGGCCAGCTCGCCCCCAGACCCACATTCCTAACGACAGGAACTAACGATATATCCACCCCGCCCTTCCAAAGTGAAAGTGAAACCCCAAGGTCAAAGCCCTTACCACCACCATCCCCTATTACTAGACCGTCAGACTAACGGCGACCATAAATAACCCCCCCTGATGATGATGAGGATATTATTGTACTTAATGTTTTTATTGTTTTCAATTCCTAAGCGATTGGGCATGATTCTATAAATTTACATGTTTTCCATATACCGTATATATTATTTTTTTCCCTTAGTCATACTAATTTTCTTGTTAACCTACACTTTTCTGACTATCTTTTAAATTTGCTTTATACATTGTTAAACACTTTACCTCTTCTTAATTTCCTGTGTTCTTAATTATCTGTTCTTTCTTAAATTTACATGTTCTCCATATACTATATATTATATATTTTTTCCCTTAGTCATACTACTTTTCTTGTTAATCTACAATTTTCTGACTATGCTTATTTTTACTTCACCCTTGAGGCTCGAGGACGAGCCTATAATGAAGGAGAGGGAAGTAAAATGCCCCAGAACGAGAAGCCCACCACAGAAGCCACGAACGAACACCACACAGAAACACACAAAGGAAAGGTCCACAGAACGAAAGGACCAGCTGACCGAGCCAGCCATTTCAGACAGGCCCAAGCCCGCAGGGCTAAGCAGCTCCAGGCCGCACCCATTTACCTTTTCTAAACTGACCATTTTCCACACCTCACGTACACTACCCCTCGTGTCCTACACTCCTAACTACAAAGATGATGAACAGGAATATACATTCATATTAAAAACACCCATGCCCTGTCCCTATGTTGAGCCAATGCCAACACATCAGACAGCCATAATTATATCTATGTATGTTCTTACATCCGAGAAGTAGATGTTATATATCTTAGAAGTTAAAACACCCATGCTTGTCCCTAGACCTCGTATATCATTTCCCATGACGAGTATAGATATATGTAACCCGTGCTCAGTCGCCCCTTGCATTGTTCCTCTAGTAACTAAGTCTATAATATTAACTGCCACCAGCATTGATACGACATAGCGGCACTGTCCTTGTGTCGTATCGTGCCAAGTACAGATCAACCAGGTTTCATCACCTTATTAGGACGACGACTATAATGTCATCGTTCATCGATGTATGCAATCCTTAGTTTAAGTATTAATATTAACATTCCCTAACATCTTGTCTTGCCAGACTAAGCTTCTGAAGACCCATCGCCCCATAAATCTAT
Organism: Paralithodes platypus; assembly: GCA_032716605.1. NCBI lineage: Eukaryota > Metazoa > Arthropoda > Malacostraca > Decapoda > Lithodidae > Paralithodes > Paralithodes platypus. The sequence continues at coordinate 4,405,276 of CM064578.1, read as the reverse complement.
GTATTCAATCCTTAGGTTAAGTATTTTTATCCGCCATTGTGTTCACCTTTTTCCATTTACTTTTCCACAATTGTCATACGTCTTCCCCTTGCCTCCTTCGTATCCACAGTCCACACTACGCCAATTTACTTCGTGTCTTACACCTCTTACCCCAACCAGAGATTGTATAAGATAACCTGGTTACCAGTATCTGTCATAAGTACCCCGAAACAATAACTAAGTACCCCTACGAACTGCCGCTGTTGTTGGTATATTTATATTTAATAGAAAACGCAGTTCCCAGGGCCAACTAATAGTATCCATAACCCCTCGGACTGATCACATAACTCTATCTTTTCCAGACTCATATACCACCCCATAGTTGCATTTACCGGTAGCATTTGGCTAACGTATTCTACTGCCTTTTCAAACTTCCATATCAACTGCAGCCTAATGCCACCCCCACGCCCAGAGACCTTAGGGTCAAATTCCCCTATAGCCCCCCTGCATTCCCCCCCTCTCATTATAAGACCCCGCACTTCTCTACTCTTGTCCGACCTAGCCTCTCTCTCATACCCCTTGAAGATCCTTGAATTGTCCGTTGCTAATGCTCTCCAACCTTTTATATATATACTCCTATCCAGCCTACCTTCACTTAGTAGGCCAGAACAACATTAGAACTTTACTAGCCCCTTGCATGCCATCTATTCTCTTACAACCCATTCACAACCCTGCACCCAATGGTCGTCGGTGCGAGGCTAGCCGCCTCGCCAGTCCCTAACTTCTATTGCCATACTTCCAGATAAATGTGGCAGAGTTAGCAACCCAGTCTCCACCACATCCAGCAAACCCTACAATTAACAACCAGCCGAGTAAAACCAGCTAGCTAAGGCACCTTCGGTTTTGGTATTAAGGACACCCACATCTGTCTCATACACAGAGGGTTATTACGAACACTGGTGATATGGCAAGTCCCTAGCCACAGCCGCCGGACGACTATCACAGAGAGAGGGCGCCCAGCTCCCCCTTTTTGTCCACCCGAGGAGGGAGACCCCCACCCCCGCGGAGGTATACCTGGCCCCTGTTTTGACTTCCGAGTCATTGCCAGGTAGCACAGGAATTCTTCCTATCAATGAACTAACCATGCATGACTAACACCTTTACTAACCTCTATTAACTCACAATAAACCATTTACCTTTCTTGCATGCTCTGATCACTAAATTAGCACCTCAGCTATACCATAGAATGAAGATTGAACAATCTAAGAGAGACGCTCCTATCACAGCTGTCCCCATCCTCCTCGCAAAGTAGATCCAGTCTCTCTCCCCTAAATACTTCCAGTATAGCCAAAATAGTACCTCTTACTAAGGCTCAGTTATATGAAAATATAAAGGCTTCCTATAGCCATGTGCCACAACACTCAACAGTAAATACCATCTTACCTAGTCCCCATATCTATTGAGAGCTCAAATAAGTCCATAAGACTCGAGATCCCTACTGTCTACAGGGTCCAGAACCGAGCCTATAAATCTAGCTCCCGCCCCCAGTCAAATCAGTTGAAAGCTAGACACCAACCAGGGGTCACTACCCTGCAGTTAACTTCTAGCTCTGCCCTTGTGTTGTTCCGGAGTGAGATTCCAGAGCCGGCAGACTCCGTGGCAGATTTGGATAGAAGGACCTGCCCACGTATTTGAGAACTTCACACATATGGGCCCCCTGGACGGCCGCGGAACCAGTCGTTAGCCCCCAACATCATGGACGCAAGATAACCAGGACCAGACCCATCAGATACTACCCAAGATTCCCTTTAGCAGTACTACGTATTACTGTGCTGTTTAGAGATTCACTAATTAATATTTCTACGAAGTGGCTATCTCTTTGCCCCAGTATAATTCATATAACCATTCAATTAGGAAGTGCTAAGCGTATCAGTGTTCAATAATTAACAGGCGATACTAACTCTCGTAATCAACCATATATCCAGATATTATTACCTAGAAGGAAACCCTAGTGATATCTGAATGTTCGCCCACTGATTTGCGTTCTATGTATTTCTGAGACAAGAATATAAAACTTAGATCAGTACCCCCTGAGGTTACTAGAATTCCCGTGCTCTAAAATACGCGTGTCTAATCTAGTCTGTGAACTACGACTTGTGCACCAGAGCTACCAGTAAGAAATCTAACAGTGAATATGATTCTATAAGTAACATTGATGGTCTTCGGTATATAAACCTGTTAAATTAAAGCCAGTGATCAGAAGATTAATACCTGAACGTTGGAAGTGGGAGACTAGGCTCCATCCAGATCCACTTATGCTAGTGTTGTTCGATTCTATTATAATTATTGTCTTACACAAGTATTCTGCAGTGGTATATCAATAAACGTGATCGTGTAACTTGCTACCATGTGTTTCTTTGTGTTCTCTATTCCTCATATCTTGTATTGTGCATGCAGCCTTATATACCCAGTCAATTAGAACTCACATTACCCAAGTTAAACCTGTAGAAAAACAGGGCATAACAGATACATCTGTAAGTGCCAGTGGTCTTAATTCATTCACCTTTGGTTTACTTATTTTTGGTATCATCATGGTCTTTGATTTTTTCCATACTTCTGGTATTATGCTAGTATCTAAGATTCTATTAAAGCAGCTTGCTGCTTGTCAGTTTCTTTAAACATATATCACTTTGAATAATAGCTTTATAAAACTCAGGTTTTAATGAATCCAGCCCAGCTGCTTTCCTGTTTTTTAACTTCTTCAAACTCTTTTTAACTTCTATAGTTATTTTGGGTCTATCCATATATTTAATACAATTATCAATCTTAAAAGCCATATCCATGTGCTCCGTTAACTCTTCTGTTACTGTTACTGTATGGATACCGGTACTGTTATGCCCTGTTTTTCTACAGGTTTAACTTGGGTAATGTGAGTTCTAATTGACTGGGTATATAAGGCTGCATGCACACAATACAAGATATGAGGAATAGAGAACACAAAGAAACACATGGTAACAAGTTACACAATCACGTTTATTGATATACCACTGCAGAATACTTGTGTAAGACAATATAATAGAATCGAACAACACTAGCATAAGTGGATCTGGATGGAGCCTAGTCTCCCACTTCCAACGTTCAGGTATTAATCTTCTGATCACTGGCTTTAATTTAACAGGTTTATATACCGAAGACCATCAATGTTACTTATAGAATCATATTCACTGTTAGATTTATTACTGGTAGCTCTGGTGCACAAGTCGTAGTTCACAGACTAGATTAGACACGCGTATTTTAGAGCACGGGAATTCTAGTAACCTCAGGGGGTACTTAGCGGCTCCCTTGGTGTAGTGACTAGCGTCTCGGACTTCCACCCAGAAGGCCCGGGTTCGCGCCCACGCTCGGCGCATTAAAGATTTTTCACAAGCACTGAGTCGTTACCATCCCTCATGAGCAAAGGGATGGGGTAGTAGTACAGGACCCCAATGGAAATACGCCTAATCAGCCTTATTGAGCTATCCTTAGCTAGCTTAGCATGCGCTAGCTTTAACACCTTATTAGCGGCGTAGGCGGTTTATTTATATGTACGGCCCAGCGGGGTGTTTTTAGCCAAAATAGGGCTGTTTACGTGATCATTTTCATGCCTAAATAAGACCCAGAACGTAAAACAAGTATCTATTCCTGAAAGGGCATAAACAGAGCTTTCGAATGACACTATAACGATCCCTTTATGATGGCTAGTTTTCTTGCAATAACCGTGCAATGCGAGTGCAAACAGCATGTAATTTGGCACTTTCCCCATACAATTCCGTATATAGCGAGTGAGAGAGGGAGGGAGGAGGTGGGATTCGTGTCAGTAGGTTCGCCGCGGTGGTCTGGAGCAGTCATACGCTCGCTACTCTCCTGCCACCACTTGTCTCTCTCTCTCAGCAACATTACGTGCTGAAATTGCCACACGACCTATGTCGAGCGCCGCCACATAGTCCAGCTTTATTTAACTCGACTTATGTTGCGCGCCGACAGTTAAGGGTTAAGAACTATTATTATTATTATTATTATTATGATCTAAGTTTTCTATTCTTGTCTCAGAAATACATAGAACGCAAATCAGTGGGCGAACCTTCAGATATCACTTGGGTTTCCTTCTAGGTAATAATATCTGGGAATATGGTTGATTACGAGAGTTAGTATCGCCTGTTAAATAATGAACACTGATACGCTTAGCACTTCCTAATTGAATGGTTATATGAATTATACTGGGGCAAAGAGATAGCCACTTCGTAGAAATATTAATTAGTGAATCTCTAAACAGCACAGTAATATGTAGTACTGCTAAAGGGAATCTTGGGTAGCATCTGATGGGTCTGGTCCTGGTTATCTTGCGTCCATGATGTTGGGGGCTAACGACTGGTTCCGCGGCCGTCCAGGGGGCCCATATGTGTGAAGTTCTCAAATACGTGGGCAGGTCCTTCTATCCAAATCTGCCACGGAGTCTGCCAGCTCTGGAATCTCACTCCGGAACAACACAAGGGCAGAGCTAGAAGTTAACTGCAGGGTAGTGACCCCTGGTTGGTGTCTAGCTTTCAACTGATTTGACTGGGGGTGGGAGCTAGATTTATAGGCTCGGTTCTGGACCCTGTAGACAGTAGGGATCTCGCTCGAGTCTTATGGACTTATTTGAGCTCTCAATAGATATGGAGACTAGGTAAGATGGTATTTACTGTTGTGGCACATGGCTATAGGAAAGCCTTTATATTTTCATATAACTGAGCCTTAGTAAGAGGTACTATTTTGGCTATACTGGAAGTATTTAGGGGAGAGAGACTGGATCTACTTTGCGAGGAGGATGGGGACAGCTGTGATAGGAGCGTCTCTCTAGATTGTTCAATCTTCATTCTATGGTATAGCTGAGGTGCTAATTTAGTGATCAGAGCATGCAAGAAAGGTAAATGGTTTATTGTGAGTTAATAGAGGTTAGTAAAGGTGTTAGTCATGCATGGTTAGTTCATTGATAGGAAGAATTCCTGTGCTACCTGGCAATGACTCGGAAGTCAAAACAGGGGCCAGGTATACCTCCGCGGGGGTGGGGGTCTCCCTCCTCGGGTGGGCAAAAAGGGGGAGCTGGGCGCCCTCTCTCTGTGATAGTCGTCCGGCGGCTGTGGCTAGGGGCTTGCCATATCACCAGTGTTTGTAATAACCCTCTGTGTATGAGACAGATGTGGGTGTCCTTAATACCAAAACCGAAGGTGCCTTAGCTAGCTGGTTTTACTCGGCTGGTTGTTAATTGTAGGGTTTGCTGGATGTGGTGGAGACTGGGTTGCTAACTCTGCCACATTTATCTGGAAGTATGGCAATAGAAGTTAGTTACTGGCGAGGTGGCTAGCCTCGCACCGACGACCATTGGGTGCAGGGTTGTGAAGGGGTTGTAAGAGAATAGATGGCATGCAAGGGGCTAGTAAAGTTCTAATGTTGTTCTGGCCTACTAAGTGAAGGTAGGCTGGATAGGAGTATATATATAAAAGGTTGGAGAGCGTTAGCAACGGACAATTCAAGGATCTTCAAGAGGTATCAGAGAGAGACTAGGTCGGACAAGAGTCGAGAAGCGCGGGTGTCTTAACGAGAGGGGGGGGGGGGGGAGAGTTCAAGGGCTACAGGGAAATTTTGCCCCTAAGGTCCCTGGGCGTAGGGGTGGCATTAGGCTACAATTGATATGGAAGTTTGAAGAAGGCAGTAGAATACGTTAGCCAAATGCTACCGGGGAATGCAACTATGGGGTGGTATATGAGTCTGGAAAAGATAGAGTTATGTGATCAGTCCGAGGGGTTATGGATACTATTAGTTGGCCCTGGGAACTGCGTTTTCTATTAAATATAAATATACCAACAACAGCGGCAGTTCGGAGGGGTACTTAGTTATTGTTTCGGGGTACTTATGACAGATACTGGTAACCAGGTTATCTTATACAATCTCTGGTTGGGGTAAGAGGTGCATGACACGAAGTAAATTGGCGTAGTGTGGACTGTGGATACGAAGGAGGCAAGGGGAAGACGTATGACAATTGTGGGAAAGTAAATGGAAAAAGGTGAACACAATGGCGGATAAAAATACTTAACCTAAGGATTGCATACATCGATGAACGATGACATTATAGTCGTCGTCCTAATAAGGTGATGAAACCTGGTTGATCTGTACTTGGCACAATACGACACAAGGACAGTGCCGCTATGTCGTATCAATGATGGTGGCAGTTAATATTATAGACGTAGTTACTAGAGGAACAATGCAAGGGGCGACTGAGCACGGGTTACATATATCTATACTCGTCATGGGAAATTATATACGAGGTCTAGGGACAAGCGTGGGTGTTTTAACTTCTAAGATATATAACATCTACTTCTCGGATGTAAGAACATACATAGATATAATTATGGCTGTCTGATGTGTTGGCATTGGCTCAACATAGGGACAGGGCATGGGTGTTTTTAATATGAATGTATATTCCTGTTCATCATCTTTGTAGTTAGGAGTGTAGGACACGAGGGGTAGTGTACGTGAGGTGTGGAAAATGGTCAGTTTAGAAAAGGTATGTGGGTGCGGCCTGGAGCTGCTTAGTCCTGCGGGCTTGGGCCTGTCTGAAATGGCTGGCTCGGTCAGCTGGTCCTTTCGTTCTGTGGACCTTTCCTTTGTGTGTTTCTGTGTGGTGTTCGTTCGTGGCTTCTGTGGTGGGCTTCTCGTTCTGGGGCATTTTAGGTACTATAGTTATGGTCTTCAACTACTGGTACTCCTATTTTTATTTTTATTACTTCCCCCCCTTGTCTGTCTTGCATTTCTCTCTCCCTATCTTCTCTATATTGATTCGGAATATCTTGATTCCATACTTCGTCAATCTTATTCTCATGCATTTTATATATATTGCTCCAGAATTTCTTTAACTCCTCAGCTGCTTCTACATCTGTTAATTGCCTCCCTTGATCATTATAAATTTTTAATTCATTCTTCTGGCTTACATTTTTATTTCTTAGTTTATTTATATGTGTCCACATCTTTTTACTTGTATCCCCGCTATCTTTTATTTCTTTAGTTAGTTTTTTCTCATGTGCATAGATAGCTTCCCTATCTTCCTTTTGTACTTTACCTTTTTGTTTTATATACAAATTTTTATATCTTTCTTCTTCGTCTCTGTCTTTTGCGTTCCTCCTTCTTCTGTTATACTGTCTCCTCTTTTTAATTCCTTGTCTTATACTGTCATTTATCCATGGTGCCTCTTTTTTAGTTTTATCCTTCCCTATTCTTCTTCTGTAAGTAGTTTTAAGTTTATCATCTGCTACCTCCTTCATAGTTTGGTTGAATATTTGTATATCATTGCTTTCACTATTTAACAATCGTCTTTCCAGTTCTGATATATATTTTGACAAAGACTCATTATCTGTTTTGTAATATTCTCTTGTTTCCCACTTCTTCCTGTTAAAACCTTTGCCTTTACCTGTACTCCCTTTGCAGTCAAAATCTACCTGTATCATATTGTGATCTGTCAAATCAAACATTTCCTGTTTCTCATCTATTTTCATTTTTCGGAAGTCAACATAAATGTTTTTTGAAATGAAAACATAATCTATTGTACTGTATTGTTCATTTCTCCTCCATGTCACTTCCCCTTCACATCCTGGGTCATCATTTAACATGATTAATTTATATTTCTCCATCCACTCAAGTATAATTTGACCATTTCTATTAAGTTTTTGCTTTCCCTTAAACCCGACATGTGCGTTTAAGTCTCCAAGTACAATAATTCTATCCTCTTCTAACTTATCCAAATGATTCTCAATTTCTCTCTTAATTTCAGAGTTTCTTCCCTCATCTTTTACTGATAAATAAACTAGAAATATATGAGTTTTCTTTCCATATATATTATGGAGTCTCGGACACTGTTTCTACATAACACCTCAGTGATACCAATTACAGTATTGTCATAGATTTGTAATATCCATCAAAATATAAATCAATAGGCTAAATAAAAATACTTAGTTCGCAAAAATATAGTTAAATGTTAATAGTGTTACAATATTGTTAAAATATATTAAAAATATGTTTAAAAGAACCATGGTACGGACAAGTGCATCTACACTCTGAAGGAGCTAGTGGATGGGTACATCAAAATGAACAGCTCTATTTTTGCATGTTTCTTGATGCTAGTAAGGCATTTGACAGAGTCTGCCACAATATCCTGTTTTATAAATTAGCAACAAGGGGAGTGCCATACTATATATTGAGAATCTTGAAGTACTGGTACGCCAATCAAACATTTAATGTAAGATGGGGTAACATTATTTCGGATTCCTTTACAGTAACCAATGGTGTGAGACAGGGTAGTATTCTCTCACCTTACTTATTCAATGTATATATGGATGAATTAAGTGATAAATTGAATAAAGAGCAGATTGGATGTTATGGTGGGAATAAAATCATCAACCATCTCATGTATGCTGATGATCTGGTCATTATTGCACCGTCTTCTGCGGGTCTGAGCAAACTTCTTGAAATATGTGAATCTTTTGGTAGTAAACATTGTGTTAAATTCAACCCACTGAAAAGTGCTGTTCTTCTATTTAGATAAAAAATTACTGTATAAAAGTAAGCTACCTAATTTCTCACTCAATAATCAAATTATTCAAGAAGTAAACAAAATAAAATACCTGGGACAAATTATCTCAAACGATTGCTCAGATGATGCAGATATCGGCCGTCAGCGCAGACAGCTATATTTACGTGGTAACACCATCTTGAGGAAATTCCACATGTGTAATTGGGAAACTAAAGTAACTTTGTTCCGGACATATTGTTCCTCTATGTACACGGCCCATTTGTGGTGGAAGTACAAGAGAGCCACCATAAATGGTCTGTGTGCATCCTATCATAATATACTTAAAATGTTCATTGGTCTATCTAAATATGAAAGCACTAGTATGGTGTGCACACTGTTGGATGTGCAGTGCTGTCGGGCTGTCATCAGGAGACCGGTGTACAGCTTTTCGCAGCGACTGCAATCCCCCAGTAACAAGCTGATCGTAGCTCCTTGGTCTAGTGATCATATCTATGAATCCCGTATTATATCTCACTGGCATAAGCTGCTGCACACATAGTATGTGCTGTAATATATAGGTCTAATTGAACTGTGAGCCATGATCTGTGCAATAGGTGTTAACCAACATTGAGCAATAGCCTTAATTAGCCTGTGTTATATTGTGACAAAATGTGATATGGGCTTTATTATGCCATTCTGTAAATAGGCCTGTATATTTTATTTTACTGTTTCTTTATTAATATATTTTTGTGTATAATTATTACCTGTGCTCTCACGAGAAGTGTATGTGATATGGACCATTAGGTCGTACTGTATTTATACTGTATTTATCTTCTGTGTCTGGAATAAAGAATTATTATTATTATTATTATTAAAGTAGGAAAGCGTCCGACCAATCCGGGCGCTCCTTCGTGTCAAACTTTTTGGGCCACAAACGTCCAAATTCCCGGCATGACCACCTGTGACCCTCCTACCTCTACCTCATTTGCTCCTTGTACCGGATCTTCTACTTACCTTTTGTCAGACAACTTAGTGCCAGCATCTGACTCCCGTAAGCCACTAAATGACAAAGGCAATCAACTTCCGGGCACTTACTTTGGAGAAGGAGAGCGAGAGAGGACTGAGTCTAAACTGCAAGTCACGCTTGCTAAAGCACAATTGGCAGCGCGAAGCGGGTCAGCCAATCAGCGCACCGGCCCCCCCTATAAAGGGAAGGGGACGAGAGCCGCTCGGGGTCAGACGGGCACCACGCCTCGAGGAAGCAACATCTCTCCTCCCAGCCTCCCCCTCTCCTGCGGGCACCAGGAACCAAGGCGATCACCACAGTTCCAGTAGCAGAGCACTCGACACGTCCTGCATCACTCTCACCAACCCGGAGGATACACCATCAGTATCCCTGGGCCTGTCGCCATATTGCATGCCTGCACACCCGCAGCCAGCAACTTCATCCAGGACGTCAGGAGATGGCTAAGAGTGACAACCTCCCAGACCACTACTGGCCAGCTTTGAGGTGGTAGTGCAGCCAGAACGCCCACCACGAGCAACAGACTTTTAATCAAGACCCATATTGGGCCCGCAGAGGAACCAAGAAAAAGAGAGAGGGGAATTTGACTAATTCGGGGGATCTTCAATAAAAATATGTGTTCTTATAGAACAAACGAAAAGAGAAATTGACTTGACTAAGAAATAGAATAAACGGATGATGTGTTATGTGTAACTAGTGTTTATGGATAGAAAGGGCTCCAAGCCATTAGCTACCAAGTATTTAGGATCTTATAGGAAGTTCTTTAATTAACGTAAGAGGGACAGAGATTAAATAACAACTATTGGGTTCAGGGGAAAATAGTGAATAGTTGTTTTAGAGATGAGCTTCAGCTAGGGTTAGCCTATAGGAATTATATTGCAAGGACACACGTCCGGGTTAGATTGAAAGGACACACGTCCGAAATTATATTGCAAGGACACACGTCCGAATTATATTGAATGGACACTAGTCCGAATATGTTTAACATAACTTATCATCGATAAAGGAACTTCATGATTAGTCTTGTTACCTCCTAGCACGGTTGAGTGACCGTTAAGATTGAAATAGAAAGTAACGTAAGGGCGTATCCGGCTCTTGAAGCTACCAGAAATATTGTCTGGGGAGCAATGTTGTATTCTGGTGTAATATTGTATTAACAAAGAGTTTATGTTCATGTGTAACGGACTAAGCGTTCGATGTTGTAAGAGTTAAAGATTATATCCTTTATAGAGTTAAACGGCCTACGAGCCAGTGTTGTATTCCGGTGTAATATTGTATTAACAAAGAGTTTATGTTCATGTGTAACGGACTACGCGTTCGGTGTTGTAAGGGAACTAAGAGTTAAGGATTATATCTCTGATAGAGAGATAAATGGCCTACGGGCTAGTGTTGTATTCAGGTGTACTATTGTATTGACAAAGCTTTTATGTTCATGTGTAACCCGCAAGATGGCGGGAGGGATGAAGGGTGCGGGCGTAGCCCTCTCTCTATGTATCATCCTTCTCAACATCCAGAGGGGCTATGCTGATATACAGGTGCAGAGGGGTCCGGTAGTGTACACCAGGTCAACCCTAAACAAGTATTGAGGGACCTCGTCACACAGAAATCACACACGAGTGAAATTTCTGTCACCATTCCTGCCTGGTCTATTTCATATATCGGGAAGACGCCGCGACTGGGCAAATACTCTGGCACAACCTCGCTACAACACCTATTGTGCTACACTCTAATTAGCTGCGGAGATGTAGAGACCAACCCCGGCCCTTGTTCAATGTTGAAGAAACCTCACCACCATACAAGTAAGGCAGACACCGACATTTCAACAGTCCCTAGCAGTAAAATTCGTTATAACAAACTGGGCCAGCAGGTACCCCAGCCTCCGGCCGTCACGCTCCAATTCAACCCACAACACAATCCAACACTATCAGTGGCTCAACATGTAACTGGAGCAGCTAGGAAGAAAGGCATCAGTCGCAACAACATCAACAATGGAGCAGCATTAGCAGCCAGGAATAAGGACAACATCATCAAACAGCAAATACAGGTGGGGCAGGGAGGGGTCACAGGGGGAGACATAGCCACAGACAGTCCCCACCCTAGCAGCACAGCTGATCATCACACCGCCAGACGTACGACGAACAATACAAAGAATCTATGTACAGTGTGCAATATTAGATTCAACAAAAGGAGTCCAACATCACAATGTAGTATTTGTAATGAAACAGCACACGATCGATGTTCTTATGTTAACAGCAGAAAAGAAATGGAATGCGATAAATGCAGGGAATTAGCAATTACCCACTCCACCAACTCTACATTACCCACAGCATTACCATTAATACCACAGATATCGGCGACCCAAGTAGCACAACATGCAACAAGAACAACAATAAAAACAGGTAGCACTCGCAAATACATCAACAGGGAAGCAGCATCAACGGACAATGAAAACAACAACAACAAAAACAGCAAACAACCACAGCCCGACCGCGAGTATCCCCTACTCTCTCCCAGTTTCAGTTTCAGTTTCTATGGAGCTCGTCCTGGAATCTTTACGACTCTGAACCTCACGATTCTATACAGGACTGGCCATTTGTATCGGCACTAGCTCAGAGAAGAGTGTTGAGAGGGGAGAAGGGGTGTTGGAGAGAGAGGAAGCTGTTGGAGTGGCTTTGTTATGTGTGTTTAGTCTGTATACGTCGTCAGGATGTCCCCTGACTGGGTGCGAGCATGTGAAACATGCTAGGACGTACTACCACACCCACTAAATGTCCGCCGTGGCAGGGATTCGATCCCGGGTCTTGCAGATTCACACGTGAGCGTGCTCACCACCAATTTTCAGGATTCTATTGGATATTCAGGAATTTCAGGATCTGCAGTCTTCTTCTTTTTGTGGAGTTGCTGTCCCTTTTCAAAGCCAGCTCATCTATGCACCGGTGACTTCTCCAGAAACAGCTAGAGCTAGATTTAAGAATTAGTTTAGAAAATATGTAGTCGTAGAAAGGATAGTTAAAGAAAAAAAATTGAAGTATATAGCTTAAGCAGAACTCTCCTCTCCTTATTTTACCCCCTCCTCCACCCCCCAATATCTTGTTCTCTCCTTACCTTAATTTAACTTTTCCCCTCTCTACTATTTAATCTCATTTTTCTTCCTCCCCCGCTCTGGTCCCCTTCTCCCCCCTCACCCTATTCTATTCTATTCCGTTTTCTCTTCTGCCACACCTGCTCCAGGAATCTTTTCACTAATTTAATTCTTTTCCCCATTTCCCCATCTACCCCCTCTTCTGTCCCGAGAACCTAACACAAATTTTACACCCTCATCCTCCTCCTCTTTCTGTTCTTCCCATTCCCTCTCCCCTACCACCCATTTCAACTAATTTTCCAACCCATCTCTCTCCTCTGCATACCCCTGGCACTCTGTCACTATATGTTCTATTGTCTCCTCCACTCTCCTCCCTCCCACCTCACACTGTAGACACTCTTTCACCCCCCCCCCCATTCCACCTCCATGTTCTCCTATTTGTCTCTAATGCTCCTGCCCTAGCCTTAAACAGTAGTTCAGCTCCCCAACTTCCGTCATAGAACTCCTCTTTTCTCGGTCTCCCCTTGCTTCTATATCTTATCAGTGTACTTTTCTTCTCCATATTTCTCTTCCATTCCTGTCTTCCTACTTCCTTCACTCTCGTTCCTATCTCTTTCTCTAGTCTCCTTCCCTGACCTAGTCCTGTATTACTCCCTACATCTCTCCACTCCTCTCCCACCCTTCTTTGTTTCACTCCTATTTTTTTCAGTTTTCTCTTACACTCTTTTGCCCATCTACTCTTCCCCTCCCCCCATTCATTCACTCTCCTTGGCCACCTATTATCCTCCATCTCCTCCAACCTACTCTTGTACCTCAACTTTGCCTTCGCCACTCTTTCCTCAAACGTACTCCATCCCATCTCCCCTCTCACTGCTTCATTTGCTGTCCACCTTCTTGCTCCTAACCCCATTCTTCCTATTTTATTTTGTCCCGTCTCCAGTCTATTTATTTCTCCCCCTGTACTCCCTCTCACATCCATCCCGTACATTATTCTCGGCACTTCAAAGTCCTTCCACACCTCTCTTACTATTTTATATTTATTTACTCTGGTTTTTGTCACATTCCACAGTTTCCCACTACACTGCTCCACCTTCATGATTTTCTCATTCATTGTCCTTTGTCGCCCTTCCCTCCCTATCCATACCCCTAAATACTTCACTTCCTCCCTTGTTTCTATTCTTTCCCCTCCTATCCTCATTTCTACTGCCTCTGGTCCATTTACTACTATCATACTGCTTTTCTCTACACTGAATTTCATTTCTAGGTCTCTGCCAAACCTTTCCGCCTCCTGTAACATTTCCCCCATATCTTCCTCTGTCTCTGCTATCAACACAACATCATCAGCAAACGTCAGAATTGCTAGCCTATACTGCCCTATTTTCACTCCTTGTCCCTTACTCTTAATTCTCCTCACCAACTCCTCCATGCACATTGCAAAAATTAGTGGTGACAGGTTACATCCCTGCCTTAACCCTTTCCTTCTCCTGATTCCTTTCACTGCAATATTTTTCCACACAATCTCTGTCTCCGCCCCTTCATACATATTTATTATCATGTTCCTTATCTTCCTACTCACTCCTAGTTTCTCCATCACTGCTTCTGCAACTCCCCTACTAATCTTATCGTATGCCTTCTCCACATCCAAACACACATTTCCCTTGCTTTGCCTTTTTCTCTATAATCTCATCTAATATAAATATATTGTCTGTTCCTCTTCTCCCCTTCCTAAACCCATTTTGCTCTTCACTAAGTAGGATCCTTTCTTCTACATACTCTCCTACCCTCTCCTTTAGTATCCCATAACATATCTTATTTATTATGTTTATTACCGTTATTGGTCTATAACTCCCCATTTCGTGCACATTTTTTGCTCCTCCTTTGTAAATCAATGTGACCCTTTCTTCTTTCCATCTTGCTGGCATTTCTTCCTCCTCCCATATTTTATCAAATAGCTTCTTCAACATCCTAACTATCATCTCCCCTCCTTCAATATACATCTCTGCTGTTATCCCATCCGGCCCTGCCGCTTTGTTTCTCTTCAGCTTCTTCACACTCCTCCTAATCTCCTCCTCACTCACCATCTCATTCATATTTTCATCTATTTCTTCCTCATTTAGTTCAATATTCCATTGCCCTACTCTTATTTGGTCATTTACCCCTCCCACTTCCTCCCAGTATCTTTTTTATTTCCTCTTCAATTTTATTTACATCCCTAACTTTTTCCCCACCTACATTCAGCTCTACTACTACCTTTTCCCTCCTTTTTTCTCTTTTTAGCCATCTATACCACTCAGCTTTTCCTTTGTCCCCCTTCTCTTTTATCCTATCAATTTCTTTCTGTTCATGCTTCTCTATTGCTCCTCTTATTAATTTTTTTGTGTTTTTCCTTTCCCTCTCGTATTCTTCCCTTGCTATTCGAATTTCCTCCTCACTTATATTTTTCCCTCTCTTTTTCCCCTTCTCCAACTCTTTCCTAATCCTATTCCTCTCTTTCCTCGCCTCCTTAATGTCTGTATTCCACCACCCTTTCATTCCTCTACCTTTCCTCCCTATTTTCTCCTTCTCTAACACTCTCTCTGCTACCTTATTTATTTCCCTCTCTATCCACTTATCAATTTGCATTGCACTCCCTCCCCCCACTTCATCTATATCCATATTCCCTATTTCCTCCCTAAACCTCCCCCACTCCGCCTCCTTCATTTTCCATCTTTCTGGCTTACTAGCCTCTCTACACTTCTCTATCTTCTCCTTGTCTGGAAATTGTCTTGATCTAGTACTAACAGACATTCCTGGCGTTGTAGAAACCTCCGTTCTTGTACCTGTTGGCACTTCCGACCACAATGCCATCATGTGTAAAATAAATCTTGATTTTTCTGTTCCTGATATTACTCTCTCACGTAAAGTCTACCTTAAATCCCGGGTTAACTGGGACAACGTTTGTAATGATGTTTGTAATATTGAGTGGAATCACATACTAAGATCTCATGACCCGGTTTCAGCTCTCAACAATTCCCTTCTTGGTATCCTTCGCAAAAGAGTTCCATCAAAGACAATTAAGTCTCGTATCAGGGATAAAGCATGGTTTAATGATGACTGCAAGCGTGCATTTGATGACAAACAGGCTGCATATCGTCTATGGAGGCGTAATCAAACCCCCTTGCATTGGGAAAATTATGTTTTTAAAAGGGCAGCTGCGCAGAGAGTTTATGATGGTGCTGAGAGGGATTATAACTCCCATCTTCAGGATGTTCTGGCAGGAGCTACACAGCCTCATAAATGGTGGTCCGCTTTGAAATCCTCTTTATTTGGAATAAATTCCTCCATGCCTCCTCTTTGTGATTCTGATGGCTCCATCTCTTTTTATCCATTATCGAAGGCCAATATTCTATCTAATATTTTTATTAATAAGCAGAGTAATCAGGAATTGTCTTTGCCATTGACATGTTTCCCTAGACCCAACCTCAATTCAATGGCATTCAAATCAGCTGAACTGAAAAGGTACTTGCTGGATCTTGATACCTATGGTGGCACAGACCCGGATGGGTTTTTCCCTCTCTTTTTTAAAAAGGTTGCAGTGGTCTTGGCACCTAAATTGGCAGTGGTGTTTAGGTTGCTTTTGAAATCAGGTAGTTTTCCTCTTTGCTGGCGTAAGGCTATTATCACTCCTATTCCAAAGGAAAATACTGCCTCATCATCTCCTAATGACTATCGCCCTATCTCCATTACACCTATCCTATCCAAGCTCTATGAGAGGCTTTTGTCCAGACGCCTTTCCTCTTATTGTAATAGTCATAATTTGATACCAAACTCACAGTTTGGTTTTCGTAAGGGACTGGGTACATGTGATGCACTTCTGACACTCATCCATGACTTGCAATCTTCATTGGACCAGGGACATGAGTCTCGTGTCGTGGCTATTGACTTTAGTTCTGCTTTTGATTTAGTCAACCATAAAGCACTTCTGTTTAAGTTACAGCTCATTGGTATTGGTGGCAATTTTTTAAGGATCTTTGAAGATTTTTTGACGAAAAGATCTCAGTCTCTGGTCATTGATGGGTGTCATTCCCCTTCTGTTACTGTTGTTTCTGGTGTTCCACAAGGCAGTGTCCTTGGGCCTTTGCTTTTTATTATTTTTACTGCTGACCTGTGTTCCGAGCTTGAAAATAAACTAATCTCCTATGCTGATGATACAACTTTATATGTGTCAATTGCATCACCAATAGATCGACATGTAATTGCTACTGCTCTGAATAGGGATTTAGCCAAAATTACATCATGGTGTGAACTTTGGGGCATGAAACTTAATGCTAGTAAAACACACTCCATTATCATCAGCAGATCTCGTACCTTGGATCCTCCCCATCCTTATCTACAAGTTTCTGGTGAGCAAATTGAGAATGTGGATACTCTGCGTTTGTTAGGAGTTACTCTTGATCCCAAACTTAGTTTTGAAAAGCATATTCGTTCTTTCTCCTCTTCCATTTCCCAAAAAATTGGTCTGCTTCGCAAGGTTTATAAAACATTTGCTTGTGACGCCACAGTTATCAAGTCTTTTTATGCTTTTATTTTGCCACATTTCGAGTACTGCTCACCTGTCTGGTTGTCAGCAGCTGACTGCCATCTCAAGTTGCTTGACAGGTCGCTAAATTCCAACAGTTTTATTCTACCTAATTTGTCTCTTGATCTGTGTCATCGACGTAAAGTTGGTGCCCTTAGTCTTTTATTTAAAGTTTTTAACAACCCTCAGCATCCCTTACATGGGGTTCTGCCTGGGCCCTATGTCCGGGCTCGTGCATCTAGATTCACAAGCAATCTTAATTATCTTGCCATGAGCCGTGTTAATTTTTCTACTACACAGTTTTCACGGTGTTTTGTGCCGGCCATGGTTGACTTGTGGAATAAGTTGCCAAATGAGCTAGTCAATTCAGCTAATATCTCCATTTTTAAGTCTAGAGTTAATGCTTTTTTGCAGCATTAATTCTAATTTTTAAACTTATTTTATTCTATTTTATTGTATTATATTTAAGCTTGATATCCTCCACTGCATAATATGTTATCTGTATTTAATATGTATATATGTACAGTACAGTATACAGTGTATGTTTTTATTTTTTCCTAAGTTGCCATAGTCTCTCTCCAGTGCCTCCGGGTGTTTTGTGTGGATTGATCTTGATGGTGTTTCTGCACCCTGGTTGGAGATCGGCATCTCATATAATAATAATAATAATAATAATAATTGTGAAACTTTATGCTGTATCTTAGTTTCAGCAGGTTATGGTCACTGTTTATTTCAAAGTTTCTTTCTTCATCTACTACCATTTCTATCACTCTCTCTCCTGCTTTCCTGTTCACTAATATATAATCAATAGCTGACCTCCTCCCTTCTCTTCCTCTTCATATTACTTTCCCCTCCGCCTCTACCATATTCAAATTTTCTAACTGCTCATCCTCACATAGGTCTAACAATAACTTCCCATTCCTATTGATTTGTTCCCCTAAGATTCCTGTGTGAGCATTCATATCCCCCATTATTATGATTTCATCTTCGTTTCCTCTCATCACAGCCCTTATTACTTCGTATTTTCTCCGATTTTCCTCCCTCTCTCTCAGCCCTCCCTCTACCGTCATATAGCATATAATCAGCTTAAATTTAGCTCTTTTCATTTCCCCTTTCCCTTCCACCCTCACTACTAGTATGTCCTCCTGGTCTTCCCCTTCCCCCAAGTTCACCTGTTCAACTTCCCATTTTTCTTTTTCTACCACCACTGCGACTCCTCCACCCTTTTTCTTTGTTTTCTCTCTTCCTTTCCCTATTACTTCATACTTCTCCCCTCCCCATTCTATCTTCCACTTCAATTTTGTTTCTACTATTCCACAAATATTCAACCTTCCTTCCTCTGCTTCTCTCTCTATTTCCTCCATCATTCCCGGCCTCCATCCATTAACAATTTAACATTCACACACCCAATTATTATTTCCCCCATATCCTTTCCATGGAATTCTTGTTTCTTTTTCTTCTTCCTCCTACATTCCTTTCTCCCCCCATTCCTTCTTCTTCTTCTTCTTGTTTAAATGTGCAGTTTGCTTGGAGGGTTGTGGTGTCTCCAGATTACTGCACAGGCGTTTTAGGAGGGGGTGAAAAGAACAATTGTTAGTATAATAGGGGTTAGGAGAGATAGTAAAGGTGGATTTTATACTACTGTACTGTATATGGGGGGTAAGTTTGTCGTTGTCTTTTGAGGTCAGGGTGATTTAAGTCTAGGTGAGGGTGAGGTCAGAGATGATGATGATCATCAGTTGTAGTACAGTACAGTACTGCTCTATGTGTACTGTGTGATTCAAGTCAAGGTGAGGGTGAGGTCAGAGATGATGATGATGATGATCAGTGGTGATACAGTACAGTACTGCTCTATGTGTACTGTGTGATTTAAGTCAAGGTGAGGGTGAGGTCAGAGATGATGATGATGATCAGTGGTGGTATAGTACAGATTATAGGTTTGACTCCTGTAAGGAGATAAAGAAAACCTAATATTTAGTAGTGGCCCCGTAATCATTGACGAACATGCCTATTACATAAGGCATCCTCTTCAAACACTAATCCGCCGTAGTTTTGAATCTACCGCGCAGAGCATTTAAAAACTGAGGAGCCTTCATCATGAGCGCACGCGACCTCACTCATGGCTTCAGTCATTATGAATTGGGTTCTCACTACGAAAAAACTTCGTAAAAAATAAAAAACAAAAAGAAAATAAGAATAACTATCCAATAAGCTTTCCATCATATCGTGGATGTACTTGTGTGGATTTCTGACCAGACGCTGATTCAGGCGTCATTCTTCCTTCACTGACATATCAAGTAAACCAAAATCCTTAATACATCAACGAATGGGAAGGGGACGGTCGGGAGGGCCCCAGTCGTCAATGATTACGGGGCCACTACTAAATATTAGGTTTTCTTTATCTCCTTACAGGAGTCAAACCTATAATTTATTAGTGGCCCCTCCATCATTGACGAACATGCCTGATTTCTAAGACTGGAGGGGGACATTCGTAATCATATCATAACTCTAGAAAAGCAGATAATAAAAACAACCACATAGTATTCTTACTTTGAAAATATATTTAAATAACGGCGTAGCCGAACAAATACAAGAAAAAGGGGGTTCAGGCAGGTGCGTGCTTCAAAGAAGCCTGCCTGACAAAAAATTGGTAACCCTGAAGATTCTGAACACAGATCTGTAGTTACAAAGGCACCCCACTCAACGAGTGGTGACAAAAAATAACAAGTTATAAGTTTACATGTGCACATAATAAACCCCAACATAAACTTGGAGATAAATTGCAAAGGAACTCCAATAATCTAAAACTAAATTGCTTTCGCAGCTAAACTACTCTAACAACACCGTTGTTTTGTACTTAACATTGTACTAGCACAATTTCTCACTGAGAAATTTTCATAACACATTTTAACCTTAAATTGTATCACAGCTCTCATACTCCGGCGGGGTCTAGGGTGTCCTGTGTCAACTGACTGCACCCCCCCCCCCCCCCTTTCCCATGAAAGTAAACAAAAGTCACTGCAGGGCCACCTAGACCCTCTGCCTTAAAGCTATACATGGTAAGGAAGGTTTGTCTAGAGCAACTGACAAGTATCTAGACAGAAACGTATGATTAGACGCCCACAACTGCGTGGACGCTATGTCTTCAACTGAAAATTTTTCAGGAAACGTAAAGAGGCTGCCCATTTGCGTAAATCGTGGGCCCGACCCACAACGCCGGGATTACTTTCTTTAATGACTTCTACCAGAAGAGAGGCTAATCGCCGTTTAAGTAAGCGTTTACCCGTACTTGCTACCCATAAAGCACCTTGGGGGTTGTGAGGAGCTATTCTCAAATATTTGGTTAGAGCTTGTACTGGACATAAATTATGATGCACCTTTCCCCTTTTTAACGCCGGCACCGTGAACTCAGAAAACACGTGTGCACTATGCTCATTCTTGGCTACAAAACCTGGGGAGGGTGCAATGGAAATACATTCATTAAGTCTACCAAACCTAAGACAATTAGGTGTGTTGCTCATCGCCGTCAGCTCAGACACTCTGTTTCCGGTGGCTAAAGCCAAAAGGAAAACCGCCTTTTTTAAGAGTAATGCAAAGTCTGCAGTATTTTGGTACAGACGAGAGTGAAGCAAAGACAAAGCTTTGTCCAGAGACCAAGTAGGCATGAGCTGACGGGGAGGTGGGCGGAGTTTAAAACATGCTCTCATAAAACCTGTTTCCTCCGCTACCGGTATGGAGAGACCTGTAAGGTCTAAAAAGGGCACTCTAATCGCAGTTAAGTGATTTTTTAATGTTACCACAGATAAACGTTTCTGCTCAAACAGATAATTTAAATAATTAAAAACTAATGCCACTGAGGGTACAGTTTGTTCTGTCCTAACGATCCAAGAAGTAAAGGCTTGCCAATGTGATTGATACTGTCGTTTTGTAGACTGAGTATATTGATTAAGTAATTTATTTGTCACATCTCTACCGTATGGTGCTAGCCACTTGGCCTCCTGAATGTCCATAATGCAAAAGTCAGCGAGGTCGCGAGGTTGCCAATCGCGTCTAAGTGGAAATACCCGACGGGAGCGATACCGGGTCCGGGCACCACATTTTCAATTGCTGGTACCACAACTGCGCCGGCCACAGTGGCGCGATTAGCGAGACTAAGCCTCGATAATCTCGTAGTTTGTTCACTACGTGGCACATTAGTGACGCATCTGGCGGCGGAAACAGATAGATGGAGCTCCATCTGTTCCAGTCTGTCACTAGGGCGTCTGGCCCCCATGCCGGCGTTTTCGCCCGGCGGGTGAGGTATAGATGGAGTTTGTGAGTCTCCTCGGACGCAAAAAGATCCACTTGTGGATGGGAGAGCTCTGCAATCATTAGGTTGAAAATGGGTTGCTTGAGCTCCCATTCTACTGTCGTGCTTTGTCGCCGGGATAGAGCGTCTGCCCAGACGTTCGCTACGCCTGGGAGATAAGAAGCGTGCAGATAAATATCTAGACTGTTGGCTAGAGCAAAAATATCTTCTGACACGTTTAGCAACTTCCTTGACCTCGTTGACCCTTGTTTCTGAATACAGTGGACTGCATTCAGATTGTCCATTCTGAAGGCCACCGACTTGTCCCGTAACGCCGGGCCGTGAGCCTGAAGGAAATATAAGGGGACTAGTAATTCTTTGACATTGATGTGCGAGATTTCTAAGTGGGACCAAAGCCCCTGACCCTGGTGCCCCTGATTTGACTGAAATCCCCAACCTATTGTGTCTGACGCATCCGTGTCTACCCATACCGTTGGTGGAGGAGAGGTCCATGACATTATTGAGTGCAATGTTTCCCTCTTCCGCCAGACCGCTAGCAAGGTGTGGATTAATTTCGGGATGGGCCATAATTTTCCCGCCGGTAAGAGCGGGAAATATTTGTTGCCTTCTAATATTAATCGTTTTACTTTCAACCGGCCCAACTTGACAGTTAGTTGAATCCAGTTGAGAGAGCCGACCAGAGACTCCCAGACCCTTCGTGTCGTAGTCAGACTGTGAAGAAACCTGAACAGTTTCCTGCGAAACCTGTTGCGATTGTCCACACTCTGACTCAGAGTGAGAGCGGCGGTGTCCCAGACCAGCCCTATCCACTGAATTACTCGTGAGGGAACAAGGTTTGACTTTTACCAGATTTACCTTGAAGCCTAGAGTTTTGACATGATTTAAAATGATATTGACATGTTTTTAATGCATAATTGTTGTGTCTCTGCCACCACCAGCCAGTCGTCCAGATACCACAACACTCTGATCCCTTGTTTTAACAATGGCATCAGGGCTTGCCGGACTAGTTTTGTGAATAATCGAGGTGCTAGGTTCAAACCGAACGGCATCCTCTGAAAAACAAAATTTTGGTGCCTGATCCGTAAGGCCAAAAACCTTTGAAATCTTTTGTTGACCGATACGTGCCAATAGGCGTCTGTCAGGTCTAGTGAACACATCCAACCTCCCGGCGGAAGTGTTAGCCTGATTTGGTGTACTGTTAACATTCTGAAAGATTCGTTGTGAATGTTAAGATTCAGATAAGATAGGTCTACGACCGGCCTCATCTGAACACTGTCCCTTTTGGGAACCAAAAATAGTTTGGACGTGAATACAGGGTAATTTGGGGGACCGGGATGATGACATTCTTGGCAATCATTTCCTGGGCTAGTGACTCCACCACTAAAGAAACAAAATTCGCCGTTCGCCGTTGTCGGCTGACGTAATCGAGGTCCGCCGGAGCCACTGCCAAGTGATGCCTTTGCGTGCCACCATCCGTGCCCAAGTGTTTAATGGCCATGCTTGGTGACACGTTCGGAACGACCCAGTTAGCAGACAAGGGTTCGCCGGCTGTACTACCCTCGGTTCCTCCGGCCTTAAGGTAGGCGCCGGGAGTGAGAGAGACTTTAGTTTTTTGATGGTGGGGTTGGTGCTGGCCGCTTCGCCGGCTGGCTGGTGTTGGTCGAAGACTGGCCCTGACCTGGTTTATTTTGGCCGCGTCCTCTCTGACCTGAAACCTATTCTGTCTATGCCTGTACTTACCCTGGGGGGAGTGGGAGGACTTAGGCGGAAGAAAAGGTTTAGATCCCCCTGGCTGGGCTTTAGTAGTAGGCCTGGGTTTGGGGAAGTTAAATGCAGGTTTCTTAGAAGGGGTGGGACTGTGCTTAACGGCCTGTGCCATATTGAACACCGTTCGCCATACTTCAGGGGACATTAAAGATGGGGTAAGTACTGGTGACATCACCACCTGGTTAGCAATGCGCTCAGGTAGCTTGCGAACTAACGACATCCTAAGATCTTGTCGTGCTCGCACCGCCTCAAGCAAGGCGGTGCGTATGTCACCTAAGGATTGGATTGACGACTGAAGAATCAGTCGCCGGGATAACTCAACCGATCTTCGAGCATCCGCGTCTGCGATTGCCTGAGTAGACCGTAGTAAAGACTTAGCCACCTGCTGAGATACTATGTACTGTGAAAACAGGCGAAAAGCTTTTCCTCATAGCCTAAATTCTCTGTCTAGGTGAGTAGGGGTAGGGGTAGTGAACGGGTCCTTCAGTTCACAAAGATTAATCTTAGGGGCAGCTAGGAATGCAAACAAAGCCGCCGGGACTCCGCCGGCAGAACCCACCGGCATGGAAAACCATGAATGTGTGTCCTGAGGGATCTGGTGGGAAGATTTAGAAGTGAAAGTGGTTGCAAAGTTTTGAGCCTCTACCTCCCAATCCACCCAAGGTCCTGGACCCAACTGTCCCACCTTCAAAACTGGATTAGCTGCGTCGTCTGTGACGGTCCGTAAATCTAGTTCAGGAGTAAGAGCTGACAGAGTCTTAATATCATTTAAACCCATCCAGCTTAGACCAGTCTGAAAATAGTTTTAAAGCTGAGGCAGGGGGTAAAGCAGGCTTAGAAGCATACACAAAATAATCCTGGTGATAATAACTAGGTATAGCCTTAATGTTTACGTCCAGAACATTACCTAAGGCATCCATGGCCCTTAATTTCTTTGACTTGTTGCCCTGGATAAACCACTCACGCGGTACTGGGAGTTCCCCTGACAAGGTAGGTTGGGCAAGCTCTGGTTTAGAGGGGTTCAAAAGAACCCATGACTCATCTGGCCCATAAAGCAGGGGCATAGCTACCTTTCTAAGAGGTGCTTTGTCTAGAGGGGGTGGATTAACATCCGTTATGACCCTGACATTTGAAAGTTGTCAATGCCGCCGTGGCAGGCTTAGTGCTCCTTGCAGGTGACAGAGTAGGAGGGTTAGGAATCTTTGATAAATCAATTGACGTCATCAGAGGCCGTACCGTAGAGCTTGTCGAGGGAGCCCCCAAGTCCATTGTGGGGTTTTCTTGTTGCTGACCAAAAAATTTAGATAAAGCATGAGTAAGCAACCCATCAATTTCTTGTGCTGTAACAAACTGGTTAGATGAAGAACTTATAGGAGAATCATTATTATCTCTTGCGGCGTCCAAGCCTGAGCCTGACCCTTGTCCTTCCAAATCCGAAATTATTGAAACTTCGTCTTTTTCCTCCCGATCCTCCTGAGAAGACCCCGCCGAGGCAGGGGTACCTTGTTTCCAAGATAAGTCTGGGATAGAGGATGGGGTCGCCGCGTCCCTGTGGACGTCGGCTACTGTGTGACTCGTATGAGTCGGACGTGGGTGGTCAGACCGTGGTTGGGCAAACCGCCAAACACCAAGGCCCTGGCCTACGCTCTCTTGAGAGTCTGAAACATTCTCAATTATTGACCCTCCTGAACTTTCCATTTCCAGGGTTAAAATATTAATTGGCAACTCCTCTTTAGGGACAGGCGCTGCACTGGACTCAGAGGCCCTAACACAAACTCTGTCAGGTGTAGAGGTACGATGAGATGCACTAGAATTAGGGGAATGTCGAGAGGACTTCCGATGTGAATCCTTTTTTGAGGATTTATGGCTGCGGTGTGACCGCGAACTAGTCTTAGATCTGGAAGAATCTCCGCCGTGACCACTGGTGGAATCTTCCGTCTTACTCTTCTTACTCTCCGGCGAAGAGGCCCGACTAGAAGACTGTTGTCTGAGAGGTGACCTTGACCTAGATCTCGCCCGCGACGAGGAGGCGGATGCCGGGGGTGTAGGCTCTCTCGGGCGTTTAGTTGTAGTCGCAGACGATACAGGACCCTGACTAGTCTCCGTCGGCTTAACACTCGTGACTCTAGAGGAACGTTTAGGGGGAGGGTGTTCTGACAGCAATCTATCCCAAAGTGGGACGTTGTCACATTGAAGTGACTTATGCGCGACAATGGTAGTGTAGGCCGACATCTGTTGTCGAACCTCTCTCAACGCTACCGCCGCGGTCTTATCATTATCACAAAGGACTTTAACAGCTAATTGAGAGCAAAAGGAACAATTATGCATCACCCAGAGACCCCTTGAACGGTCTAGACATTTAACACACCTTATGCAAAGGGTGTGTGCAAAAATAGGGATACCAGCACAAGTAGGGGTAATGCACAGGGCAAAAACTGGGGCCACGGTAGCCATGACAGAGACTGGTGGGTGAAAACTACCGCCGGGTCCTGTATTGGTCCGCCGGAGCTCAGCTCTGGAAAAAACAAGAAAATTTCCAGGAATTAATGCTCATAAGGGATAATCCAACATGATCGCACACCAGTGTTAATAACCCGCCGGGTAACGAGATGCAAAGACACAACTAACACATCTCGCTACGCGGCGGGGTGTAAAGTCTAAACAAATCTTTTGCTAAAGAAAGTGAAGAATACCCTCTGATATAATGGTCCAGCATGGCAATTATAGTCTCTCGGAGGAGGTGACTGTCTCAAGATTCAATTTTGTAACAAAGCAACCCCCTAAAAAGACGCCGGCCCTTGAATTATTATAGTAGAATAGCCCAGGGCAGGATGATACGAGATCTAATGTTTAACGAATTGTCCCAAAAGATCGCCGTAAGATCGAAGGCGGCGATACCTGATAGTATCACTAAATTAAATAGGTTAAAATGAATTTTGTAAAATTCCTTAGTTCCTCCACCTAGGAGCACCCGCCGGGTGTGAGAATCGATATTTAACCTAATTGAACCTTCAATCGCTGTAAATAGTAAAGGCAGCGATACACAGAGTATCACTATAATGGATCGGTTAACTAACTGGAAGACCTAAGTCGTTCATCTCACCCTACCCAGGTGCACCCGCCGGGTGAGAAGTTTTAAAAGTTAACCCCATAAGTTCCTGTCCCCGCTTCTTTGTAAAAGATCGCCGGGGAGGAAAGCCTAAACAACAGCTAGGTTTTTCATGTGGTTGTCGTAAAACCAGGTAGAAAAAACTCCTAAAACGTATGTCCACAAGGACGCCGTTTTATATGGATGGGTACAGCCATCCCGCCGGGAATCAAAAGGGGGCCGGAAACCAGGCGCCCGCAGAGACGCAGTCCTGGAGAGCCACAGACCCCCCCCCCGCCGGGGATACAAGCCAGTGTTAACAACCACGTGTGGCCCAACACTGCTCTCGGCCAGGATTTTTTCACGGTGAAACCGAGAAAAAACCCGCCGGAAGGAAACCCACCCTGAACAGATACCATCTGAACAACACACGACACGAGGATAGCCATGCACGGCTAACCCAAGGTCACACCATAATCCGTGGAATTAGGCCAATACACAACTAAACCAGGAAACAATTATAGTCCGAGGAATTAGCCAATACACAACTAAAACCCGGATACACATGACACAGTAGGGCATATTTATAAATAATAAATAATAACACTAGTACATGTGGCAAAGCTACGAGCGGCTGGCTAGGCCTAGGCATACGGCATAACAGTTGAAATATACACACACACTGGAAATATCACAACAGGAACCACCGCCAACACACCACCGTAGCAACAACTTCCAACCCAGGGAAGACTGACTCGGGACCCAGAAAAACTTCACTAAGTGAAGAAAAATACGCTGGGAACGTCAGAAAACACAGCTTACCTCATCAGAAAGATAAAGGCAGCAATAATTAACGCGTAGTGAAAGCCGCCTGCATCACAAACTAACTCAACTGTGAAAAAGTTCACATGTCCACAACGTGACCACGAGGGTACATCCGAAATAGATGCCCCATACACTCGACCCAAAATACACTGCACTGCGGGCAACCAGCCCAGGACACTCCTGCTAGGCCTATCCTAACCTTACTCGATACATCCCGGAGTAAACAAATGAGAAAAAACTCACTAGGGACGCAACGAATGCGGAACCAGCGGAGCGTGGGGAGGCACGTCCGGGCGGGCTGAGCGCAGAGCAGAGAAGGAAGAATGACGCCTGAATCAGCGTCTGGTCAGAAATCCACACAAGTACATCCACGATATGATGGAAAGCTTATTGGATAGTTATTCTTATTTTCTTTTTGTTTTTATTTTTTACGAAGTTTTTTCGTAGTGAGAACCCAATTCATAATGACTGAAGACATGAGTGAGGTCGCGTGCGCTCATGATGAAGGCTCCTCAGTTTTTAAATGCTCTGCGCGGTAGATTCAAAACTACGGCGGATTAGTGTTTGAAGAGGATGCCTTATGTAATAGGCATGTTCGTCAATGATGGAGGGGCCACTAATAAATTCAGTTGGATGGTAATTTTATATGCTTGTGATTTTGTTTGTTGTTCTGATGTAGGTTCCTAGGGCTGATGCGATGACATGTTTACTGTGCTGTGGTAGGTCTCCTCCACCTAGGATATGCTTGATGTTGAATGTTCCTCCTTGTTGGGTTACTACACTTCTGAGGTGGGTGCGGGCACCGTAATGTCTGTGGCAGTGGAGTAGATAATGCTCCACTGTCTCAGGTGTGAGGCAGTACGGACAATTTTTCATTTGCTTGCAGTCCCATCCTGTACATATGCCCTCCCAGTCTGGTGTGTCCTGTTCTGAGGCGGAGAGCCGCGGTGTTTAAGGCTTTGTTCTTGTAGATGGAGTGTTTCCACACTGACCACTCTGACTTGATGTTACTGTATTGTGTGCCAGCTATGGTTATTTTCCACTCTTCCTTGAAGTCTTGGAGGACGTCTTCTCTGAGGATGTTTGTCCGGTCGGTTGTGGTGTAGGGTATGACTGTTGTTAGGTGGAAGGAGTGCATCCCCTTGGCTAGTCCATCCACTATTTCATTATGGAGGATGTCAATGTGGCTGGGTACCCATTGGAGGGATATTGTATATCCTTGAGAGTGGAGGGTGGTGAGGAGTTGGATCATAGGGTATACTATTTCCTTGTTTGTCTTGGTGTTATAGTTGATGGCTTGTATGGCACTTTTGGAGTCACAGCAAATGGTGTAGGCACTTACTGGGAGGGTGTTGATGATCTCAAGTGCATGGAGGAGTCCATAGAGCTCTGCTATAAACACTGTGGTTTGTTTGGGTAGCTTCCATCCCATGGTAAGGTGAAATTTTGGGATCCATAATGCTGAAGACACAGATTTGCTGTTGTTATTACTGGTACTGATGCGTGATCCATCTGTGTATACGTGGGTGGAATTTTGGTGCTGGGTGTGGAGGACTTCGAGGAACTCTTGCCCCCCATTCCTTTCCTCTTCTACTCCCCCTGGTACTATGGCTTGTTATTCCATAACAATAGGCTACCGGTATATAAAATTATTTATTTTCTGGTTAACATTACGGACAATATAAAGATGATGTAATTAAATTCATACATCGATTTTATCGTGGCCTACAGGTTTCTTATACCATGTATTTCATTCCTATATGTGTCTAAATGCGCGTAAAAATGTATTACTGATCCTGAAAAAACAAAATATCCTCTATATCGCCTACGTCGCAAGAGGCGGGTGGCTTTGTTTACATCTGCCGCGAAGAAGAAGAAGAAGAAGAAGCGTTGGGGAAAATTTGGTTTTTGCCCCCTACTGTTTAAATATATGACGATTTCAATAAATCTTGGGGGGGGGGGGCACCCCCCCTCTACATATTTTGTATCCAACGGCAAACGGTTATGGCCAAATAGTTATTTTTCGCGAGTGAAGGGACGTGTTTTTAGATTGTTGTTTAATGGGTAAATATGCATTTACGCCTATTTTCACACATCAAAATCATCAAAACACCCTTACACAACTCTAAACTACATAAAAACAATCGAAACGATTTTTTAGCAATTTAATTACATCATCTTTAAATTGACCAACATTACTTATAATATGAATTTTAATTGTGTGATAATAGATTTGCCAAGAAATATTAAATACAACATAAATAATATACGTATTGATCATACTAAACGTATCTAAGCAAGAAAAGCAAAGGAAACACGAGATGGAAGATTAATAGATGGAATCTAAAAAGTGAAAGATGGGTAGAATACAGAGGTTACCTGGAAGAAATAGGGGAAAGAAGAGAGGGGAGCGTAGAGGAAATGGACGGAGAGTTGATGATGGACATAAATAGAGCGGCAGAAAGGAGTATAGGAAGAATAAGAAGATGGACAGGAAAAAGAAAACAAAAACCATGGTGGAATGGGGAAATAAAACAAGCAAGAAGTGAAAGAAGGGATGCGAACAGAGAAAGGAGAAGGATGATAGAGAGAAATAGGAGGGAAGGCGGAGAGAGGGAACGAGAAGAAAGACAAGCGGTACGGGCATACGAGGAGAAAAGGAAGAAGGTAAAAATACTAATACAAGAGGCAATGATAAAACACGAGAAAGAAGAAGTAGAAAATATCAGAAGCAAGGGGAAAGAGGGCCAAAAGGAGTGGAATAGGATGTTAAGAGGTGAGACCGGTAGAGAGGAAGAAAGCGTGGAACTAATAGTGGGAGATAGAATAATAAAGACAGAAGAAGAAATAAAGATTGAAATAAAGCGATACTGGGAGGAAATAGGGGGAGTAAATGAACAAGGGGAGGAGAGGGAATGGAACTTGGAAATGAGAGAGATAAGGCTACCAGAACATGATAAGATGGAAATGGAAAGGGAGCTCACAATAGAAGAAGGAAGAGGGAACAAAGCACAAAAAAAGGGAAAGGCGACCGGCCCGGATGGGATACCAAATTAAATGTACATAGAGGGGGGGGGGGGGAAAGAAATGGCAAGAAGACTGAAGAAAATGTTTAATGAGGTAATGGGAAATGAGAGAGTACCAGAAAGATGGAATGAAGCGAGAGTAACACTATTGCACAAGGGAGGGTACAAGAGTAAGAAGGAAATGAAAAGCTACAGGCCAGTGACAGTGACAAACACAATAGGGAAACTCTTCGGCGGGATATTGAAGGAAAGGATGAATAGAGCCATAGAGGGAAACGGGCTAATAGGTGAGGAGCAACAATGGGTTCAGAAGAGATAGGAGGCGGACAGATAATATCTATATACTAAGCGAAGTGATGGGGAAAATGAAAAGAGAGAAAAAATGGGTTACTGTGCATTCCTGGATATAGAAAAAGCCTATGATAGAGTAAACAGGGAACTGCTATGAAAAATAATGGCAAGGAGTGGAATACCAGAAAAGTATATAAACATCATAACATCGATGTACCAAGGAACAAAAGCGAAGTACGTGCTAGGAAATATAGAAACGGGATGGGTAGAAAGCAAGAGGGGGGTAAGGCAGGGGTGCGTATTATCGCCGTTATTATTTGCGTTATATATGGAAGAAATGACACAGAGGATAAAAAGAGTTGGGGAGGGGATTCAGATAAACAAAGAAAGACTGGGGGTACTGCTGTTTGCTGACGACGTAGTTCTGATGGCAGAAACGGGAGGAGGGTTGCAGAGACTACTAGAGGAAGCAACGAGATTCGGGGAGGAACTTGAAGTAAGATTTAGTAAAGAAAAGAGCCAGGTGATGAAAATGAATGGAGAGCTTCAAGAAGACGAGGAATGGACACTGGAAGGAAACAGAATGAAGAAGACAAGGGAGTATAAATATATCTGGGGGTAACGATCACGGAGAAAGGGTTTGAGAAGGCGAAAAGTGAAAAGGTGGGACAAATGCAACAATGGAATGGGAGACTATGGAGCGCGACAAGGCTAAGAGCGAATAGCTATGAAATAGTGCGAGGGCTGTGGAAAGGATTAGGAGTACCTGCAATAATGTACGGCTTAGAGGCGGTAGAAACAACAGAGGCGGAAACGAAGAAATTAGAAAAGATACAGAATAAAATCGGGAGGACAGGATTGGTGGCAAATAAATACGTAGCTCAAGAAGCAATCCGAGGGGAGATGGGGTAGAGTACGTTTGAGGAAAGGATTGGGGAAAGCGAAAGGGAAGTACAAAGTGAGACTAGAGGGGATGGAGGAAGATAGGTGGCCGGGGAATAGATGGGCGAGCGAGCAAAGTAAATCTAACAGATAGTGCAGGAAAAGATTTGGGAGGATAAATATAAAACAGGACCGGGTGGAGGGGAATTTAGAAAAGAAATGAGAGAGAGGAGTGGGTCCATACTAGAGAATGGGAGGGGATGTGTCAGAGAGATAGAGAAGGGATAAAGGAGGAGGGGAGAAGAAGATGGAGGGAGGGGGTAGAAAATAAAGCCACGTTGTCATATTATAGAGAGAAGGAAAACCCAGCAAGAGACCTGTACTATGATGGGGGATGGGGATCGAAACTCCTATTTAAAGCAAGAACAGGATCGCTAGAAACGAATGAGAGAACAAGGAGCTGAATGGAGTGGGACCGCACTGGCAGTCAATGTGAAATGGGGACCCAATAGTGTAGGATGTAGAACACATAGTAACCGAATGTACAAGATATAATGAGGAGAGAGAGAGGAGTTGGAGAGGTACATGAGGAATAGAGTTGGGGAGAGGGGGTGGGAGGAGATTAAGCAGAGGGAAGATAGAGGGGTAGGGGTGCTATTCGGGGTTAACACAGAAGATGGAAACACAAGACCTAGGGAGATGTTGGAGAAAATGTGGAGGAAGAGAAATGGGTGAGGGAGGGGGGGGGGGGGGGAGTGGAGGTGAGGGGGAGGGAGGAGGAAGTGAGGGGGAGGGAGGAGGAAGTGAGGGGGAGGGAGGAGGAAGTGAGGGGGAGGTTTATACAAAAAAAAAAAAAAAAATTCTCTTAAACTATCCTTCTACTCTAAACTTTCCCTCCTACTAACGTTTCTGAGCCAGTACCGATACAAAGGTCAGCCCTGTGGATCTGCACGGTCTGCGGGCGGGTTCTAAAGAAGAAGAAGAAGAAGAAGCTTGCTTCGTTCAAGATCGCTTGAGACAACAGAAACAGAAACAGAGATTCGTCGCTTTGTTTACATCCGAATGTTCAAAGTCCAAAGTCCAATATCGAATAACCTACGTCCCCAACCTGTCGTCATATACACGGACTCGCTGTCATCATTGCATCTCCTCAACTCGCCTCGACCTTCCTCCTACGCTTCCCTGGTATTTCGGATTCAGGGTCTCATTCTCCGCTGTCTTGATCCCCCTTGGATGGTGATCCTGCAGTGGGTGCCTTCCCATGCAGGGATCAGTGGTAATGTCGTGGCGGACCAAGCTGCCTCACTGGCGCACTCCTCAGCTGTGGTGGAGCCCCTCCAGGAAGACCTGCGCACTCATGCCTCTACAGTCCGCCTAGCCTGCAGACACTTGTGGGATGTTGAACTCCGCCTCGCACTGCAGGCAACGACACTTGGGGCTTATCGGGAGGACTCAGCGATTCAACCTTGGGTCATACACCTCCTTTGTCCATATGATGTCGCTCTCACGAGGATCCGCATTGGCCACACGGCACTCTCTGCCCATCTCCACCGTCTGAACATCATCGGTAGTCCTAATTGCAGGTGGTGCTCTCGGCCTGAGACGATCGTCCATGTCATCGCCCACTGCCCGCGCTGTTACTCCCACCGCCTGCTCCTCCAGGAACGTCTTCGTCATCTGGGGATCCGTGACTTATTGCTTCCGACCATCCTTGGAGGCAGGGGCCTCACCGAGGGAGTACGGGTGGCGGGCAGTCCGGCTGGTCTGCACCTATCTGAAGCCGACCGGCCTCGTGCATTGCATGTGACGACTTTACTGCCACACAGGGAGGGACAGGGCATTTTAACGGAACGGGAGTTCGTCGGGGGTTCATGCTCGCCCTTTAAAAAGACCACCAAGGAACACCAAGGAACCAAGAACAAGAAGAGAGAAGGTCCAATACGAAAACAAACGTTCAGCCAGCTTGGGGAGCAGATTGTGTGTTGCTTTAAGGTTTTCCCTATTAATTATTTATGGTTAGCATTTCAAGACTATTGCACGAGTCTTCGGCTTTCTTACCTCTGGGCCGGGTATAAGGGGACTATACCTAGTGTTTACTAGCCTTTAACCCTTTGCAAAGGGGAACATTAACGCCGGACCACCCCCCCTACCCCACCCCTCCTTTCCCAACCCAACCTCCCATAATACCTATCCAACCACGCATCCAATCTCTGCAAAAGCTCGCCCCACCACCCAAATTCAAAACTGGCCCCCCACCACCCTCGAACAAAGGCACCACAAAACCCACCACAAAAACTGGGCCGAAGGCAACAGGGTCCCAACAACCCTGTAAAGACAACTGTCCACCACACCCTCAGATCCACCGGAGAAGCAGCAACCACAGAAAGATGGCCTTGGAGGCAACACAGGCCCCACTCCCTTTTAGAGGGGGGACAAAAAAAAAACTAATCCCGGAACAACCCAGCAAATCCGCCTAACTGCAAAAAAACCAGCCCAATTTACCAAACCCATCCTTCTGACATTTCCTTAAAATTAAAGCCTTCCGCCAAATGTAAACATGGTTCTCTCAAACAACAAAGTAAAACTTTGTAAATGAACTTCTGTAACCCAACACCAAGCAACACCTGAACATATTCCTCAGGTCCCACAGGAAGAAACTTGGCTCCAACACCACATCTCAAATGGGCCCAACCATAAAAAGTACCCAACTTCCACCATCTTCAGGGAAATGGAACGTTTGTCAATCCAAGCAAAAACCAAAACATGGGAGTCCCTGCACTTATGTCCCATTAAAAAAAGGATTGTAAAAAGCCACTAGGCCCCTCACCGACTCAACACCCCAAACACCATTGCCAGTTCTCCTTACAATCAAGATGGAAGTACCCAATCTGCACACCAGTTCTAAACCAGTCTACCCCTACCGCCAAACCACCTCCAAAAAAAACAAAACACAAACCAGAAAGACAGAACATGTGCACTAACACAACTACATCCAGGGGAATTTTAGCATAGGGGAAAGGAACTCCTCATCATTGGTGGAACCTAAAAAAACCTCCCTTTGCACATAAACTGGGATAATGAGACAACAAATGACCCATCTTTCCCCAACCACTTGATGGCACTTTTCCTTTACACGTTCAACAACCCTTGTGACTACCCCAGTGGGTTAAAAGAAAAAAAAAAACCTACCTTCCTAAGCTTCGGGAAAAACCACCCTTGGAACCTGGTGCTTAACGTCAGAGGATGGACAGGATAACTAAATTGTGACAAACTTACCCTCCATTTCCCTTCGCTTCCAGGGGGGGCGTCCAATTGGCTTTAGTAGGACTCAACTAAATCTCTTCCAAGCCGAACCACCACCCCCACGCCTGCACCCCTCCCCAACCGAAATCCAGGCTTGGCCCAAAGGAAAACTAACCAACGGAAGGAATTAGAGAAGCGCTCCGCAGGGTTGACTGGGACTTTGAGGATTAAACCTCGAGGGATTGTGGGGACACAACTTTCTCAGACTTAATACAATCACTGACCCTTCTCAACAACCTAGCCAGTCAAATTCATCTCAGTTCAAAAAAAACTGCCCAAAACTGGGGGAAAAATTTTGCCCCCTCCGTGGACCAAACTAACCAAATCGAAACCTCTGTCCCAAAAGCTCCGCAGTGGGCCCACATGGGCGGTGAGGTACAAAGGCAACCGGAAGGTCCATCCTAGTGCAGGGAAACTCCACGCTCAAGCACATGCTTCCAAATCCTCTCCACGCTTTACGGGAGCTCAGTGACATGTACCGCTCACAAAACACCTAAATCTCCTCCAAGATCTCCTACGGAAAACCAAAGGTAATTCAAAAACAACCGCCACAAAACAACAACCCAAAACTCTTTCTACGCCTACATAAGGCAAAAAAAAATCTGACCACCGCCCGAAGGTTAGGGACCATTGACCTGAGCCTGAAATGGCCACCTAAACAAACCCGACTCTCCCATTAGCCGCATGGCAGGAATCCTTTTGCTGAATGCCTTCTGCAAGGCGTCCTTTCTTACAACGTCCACGCTCCAAGCTCCCGCACCTCACCAACAACATGTTTCCTGGGTTTGTCTTGAATTCCCTACAACTTCAACACACAGGGAAATTGAAGAAACAACTAAAGCAACTCAAACCCAGGGGGGGGGACAGTGCAATGGGCCCCGGACGGCATAAACAACCCCAGACTACTGAAAAGGAATGTGTCCGTGGCCGAAAATCTAGCAGTACCCTTCACCCTACTATTCAACCCTCTCAATGACCTACTGAAACAAACTTCCCTCCTATGGAACAAAAAATCACCCTCCCATATATCTCCAATATACAAAGAAAGGACCAAGGGGGACAAAACCCCCTTGAACTACAGGACCCATTTCAGCCTCACCTCTGTAGCAGTGCGAAAACCATTGGGAGAGAATTGTTCACCAAAGGAAACTCTAACAGGGATTCTTCCATGATCACAGGGGTCCTTCACCAAACAAACCAGTGTGGGTTTAGGGAGAACAATCGATCAGTTGTTTACCGACCAGGACTCCTACTTACCTACTAACTACATCACCTTACTTGGTACGGACCCTTGGGGGAAAGGCTGGATTAGGACCTAATAATCTGGTTCGACGTTCACGAAGGGCCTTCCGGGAACAGCGAGTCCACCCACCCAAACACTCATTGAACATAGTTGGCAGAGGTTTATTGGTATTTTCAGGTCCACTTACTCAAACTGGATCATCAAGCTTCCTGTGTGGTCGGACCATATGAAAAAGTTTCCGTGTTTGAGCGGACACCACAAGCTCTTTCAAGACCAGCTGCTTAAGGTGGAGTCCCCCAGGGGGGGGGATTCTGTCCTAGGGGACCCCGCTACTATTCCTCCGCTTTGTCATTTAACATTGGCTCAAGGGGGACTGAACACATCAAGTTCAAAAAGATATTTTCGCTGGACAGACCTGGGAATAAGCCTATTTAAACCTGCAATTACCTCATCCCCCGCGCCTAACCCCAAGACAAAACGAACTTATTCAGGAGGCAAACATTTAAAGACACACCCCTAAGCTGCAAAAAACTGCAGGCCTCCTGGGGCTTAGAAGGGTTTTCCCCAGGGAAGTGGTGGGCCCACCTACGGGAGCTTTCCACCAGATCACCTGCCCTCAGAAACTGACCAGATCCCACATACCCTTCTTCAAGGCTAACCCCAATTTAGACCCTCCGAAAGCCCACTACCTCCTCAGATCTAGGTGTTAAAAAAATCTCCACAGACCTAAAAGGTTTTTTTCCCACCCCCCCAGATCAAAACCAAACAAAAATTATACCGGGAAACTACCCAGAAAAGGCAGGGGAGGAATTTCCTCCCACTTCTTCTTAAAAGTGATACAGTGTGCCCGAAACTCCAGACTTCATGGATGGAACCTCCTCACCACCGGACATCCGCCCCATAATAGAGTTCGGAATTTCCCCTGTTACTGGAACCTGGGTTACTTCCCAATGGACCATCAAACGCCTGTGAGTCCGTTCAAGGAAGAAGAGGGGGGACTCAAAACCAAATACACGGGACTGGGAAGGTTCTTCCACTACAATGGAGAGGGGGGACTACAAAGTCTAAAACCTTCTTCTGCTGTTTACAGGGCCGACTGATAAGGAGGGGCGGACCCTTCATACTCTGCCACAAACCATCTTCCATGGCCAAAATTCACACCTATCGCACCCCACCACCGGGACCCTCTTCACAATAGCACCGAAGAGTAGGCCACTAGGGGGGCCACAGGTACAAGAAATACACGATCCAAAACATGTATTCAGTAGGAAGGGCCCGAAAACGCTTCTGTCTCCCTGTAGAATAGCCAAGAAAGCCTTTTTTGTTTTTCTGGAAAACTCCCTCTCCGAAGGGGGAAAACCTTTTGCTATGGGCCCCACCCATAAATTTGACCCACGGCCTTCAAGAGGGGAACTCCTTGCCCAAAATCAACGCTCCCAGACAAAAACCCCTCCCAAAAAAGCGAGATACAATAGCCCCTAAAAAACAGGGGACCTTCCTCCCTATCGAAGTTCAAACAATGCCCAAAACTCCCCTACTTCAACCAACCCATAGTTAAAATAAACAAAGGAAAATTCCATCATCTCTGTAGGAACAAAAACAACCACATGTCATTAGGGGACCAACACCAAAAGGCAAATTACAAGAATACGATTACAAACAAACCAGTTACCACAATAAACATATCACAGTACATAATACATCAAATCACACCCAATTCTAAGCTCGCGAGGAGTATGCCGTATACCTGTTACTAGGGGCCCCCGGACCCTCTGGTAAGTATTGTCCATTGTGACGCGAGGCAGGGAGGGGGGGGGGACCGCGGGGGGGCCCCACGAGGTAAGGAGAACAGAGGTAACGCATTAAGTTGGCCCTAACTAAATAAACAAAAAACAGACCTAACCTTACAAAAACACCCTAAACATGGTGGAGGGCTGGGGTCTATTCAAGAGGAGAGTTTGGCGTTTCCTCTGGGAAATGTTTGTAAACCCATAGACTTACTCCGGAAGGTTTCCTTTTTACTTATATATTTTTTTAGATCTCCAAACGTTGGGGGGTGGCACGGCGTTGATCTTTTCCGTGGGGAGTGACCTGCCTACTTGCCAACCCTGGGCAGAATGGGAGCCCAAAGCGTCGCATTTTTCCCTTTGCCCATCAACTTTTTCCCGTTTATAAATTGCAGGAGCGGGGGCACAGGGGGCCTTGGGTGGGGGGGTTTTGTTTCCCGGGCGGTTTCCGCACCCTCCTCAAGATCCCCCGACTTTGAGTCAAAATGGAGTGGGCTTTTCGAGTTTTTTCAACCATGGGCAATTATGTAGTGGCTAAGCTGGGAGGGGTTCTGTGGGGGCGCTTCGGTTATGGCATTGGCCTTTGCTCGGGGCCTTGGGGGGCTGCTCGGGCAAGTGCAGCCTGAGGGCCAGCAAAACAACAACAACCTATCCTAGTATTATAGGTGGGGGATACCGCCCACACACCCACGCTTTGACTTAGATTTTTGGTGTATTTGTCTGTAGGCTAAAGTGGATAGTTTTCAATTTGTTGATAACTAAAATCCTCCATGCGGACTAGGCCTAGCCTAGCCTAGGCTATAGCCTATGGAGAAAAATATGGCGAATCTATTGGTGCCTATTTTCCCTAATAAATCGTTTCTCATAACGTCGCACTAGTGTCCTTGAATATTATCTTATTTATATAGTCCCCTACTCCCCTGGCCCGTAGGCCTAATTATTTGCACTTAGGCCTTCCAAATTTTGAAACTAGGCCTACTGTAGGCTAGCCTAGGCCTGGCTATTACAGATTAGGCTAGGCCTAGGCTAGCCTTGGTAAGATTAGGAGTAGGCTAGTGGGCGTACCACTAAGTTCCAAATTTTGAAAACTAGGAATACTGTAGGCTAGACTAGGCTATTACAGATTAGGCTAGGCATAGGATAGCCTTTAGGGTACAAATATTATGTCGGGAAGCCATTAGCCATACTGGT
>CM064578.1:4340337-4366240 GCA_032716605.1 Paralithodes platypus | reverse complement strand
TTATTCTATTTTATTGTATTATATTTAAGCTTGATATCCTCCACTTGCATAAGTGTTATCTGTATTTAATATGTATATATGTACAGTACAGTATACAGTGTAATGTTTTTATTTTTTCCTAAGTTGCCATAGTCTCTCTCCAGTGCCTCCTTGTTTTGTGTTTATTGATCTTGATGGTGTGACTTT
Source organism: Paralithodes platypus (assembly GCA_032716605.1). Classification (NCBI taxonomy): domain Eukaryota; kingdom Metazoa; phylum Arthropoda; class Malacostraca; order Decapoda; family Lithodidae; genus Paralithodes; species Paralithodes platypus. The sequence goes on along the minus strand of CM064578.1, from coordinate 4,366,054 downwards.
TCTGCAACCCGGTTTGAGATCGGCATCTCATATAAGAATACTACTAATAATAATAATAATTGTGAAACTTTATTCTGTATCTTTAGTTTTCAGCAGGTTATGGTCACTGTTTATCTTGTCCCCATTCTTTCTTTCTTCATCTACTACCATTTCTATCACTCTCTCTCACTGCTTTCCTGTTCACTAATCTATAAAATATAGCTGACCTCCTCCCTTCTCTTCCTCTTCATATTACTTCCCCCTCCGCCTCTACCATATTCAAATTTTCTAACTGCTCATCCTCACATAGTTGCTAACAATAACTTCCCATTCACTATTGATTTGTTCCCCTAGAATTCCTGTGTGAGCATTCATATCCCCCCCATTATTATGATTTCATCTTCGTTTCCTCTCATCACAGGCCTTATTACTTCGTATTTTCTCCGATTTTCCTCCCTCTCGCGCAGCCCTCCCCTCTACCGTCATATAGCATATAATCAGCATTAAATTTAGCTCTTTTCATTTCCCCTTGTCCCTTCCACCCTCACGTACTAGTATGTCCTCCTGGTCTTCCCTTCCCCCCAAGTTCACCTGTTCACCTTCCCATTTTTTCTTTTTTCTACCACCCCTGCGACTCCTCCAACCTTTTCGTTTGTTTTCTCTCTTCCTTTCCCTATTACTTCATACTTCCTCCCCTCCCCATTCTATCTTCCACCTTCATTTTTGTTTCTACTATTCCACAAATATTCAACCTTCCTTCCTCTGCTTCTCTCTCTATTTCCTCCATCATTCCCGGCCTTCCTCCATTAACAATGTTAACATTCACACACCCAATTATTATTTGCCCCCCATATCATTTCCATGGAAGCTGTTTTCTTTTTCTTCATTCCTGCTACATTCCTTTCTCCCCCATTCCTTCTTCTGCTTCTTCTTGTTTAAAATGTGCAGTTTGCTTTGGAGGGTTGTTGGTTGTCTCCAGATTACTGCACAGGCGTTTTAGGAGGGGGTGAAAAGAACAATTGTTAGTATAATAGGGGTTAGGAGAGATAGTAAAGGTGGATTTTATACTACTGTACTGTATATGGGGGGTAAGTTTGTCGTTGTCTTTTGAGGTCAGGGTGATTTAAGTCTAGGTGAGGGTGAGGTCAGAGATGATGATGATCATCAGTTGTAGTACAGTACAGTACTGCTCTATGTGTACTGTGTGATTCAAGTCAAGGTGAGGGTGAGGTCAGAGATGATGATGATGATGATCAGTGGTGATACAGTACAGTACTGCTCTATGTGTACTGTGTGATTTAAGTCAATGTGAGGGTGAGGTCAGAGCTGATGATGATGATGATCAGTGGTGGTATAGTACAGTATTATAGGTTTTGACTCCTGTAAGGAGATAAAGAAAACCTAATATTTAGTAGTGGCCCCGTACTCATTGACGAACATGCCTATTACATAAGGCATCCTCTTCAAACACTAATCCGCCGTAGTTTTGAATCTACCGCGCAGAGCATTTAAAAACTGAGGAGCCTTCATCATGAGCGCACGCGACCTCACTCATGGCTTCAGTCATTATGAATTGGGTTCTCACTACGAAAAAACTTCGTAAAAAATAAAAACAAAAGAAAATAAGAATAACTATCCAATAAGCTTTCCATCATATCGTGGATGTACTTGTGTGGAATTTCTGACCAGACGCTGATTCAGGCGTCAATTCTTCCTTCACTGACATATCAAGTAAACCAAAATCCTTAATACATCAACGAATGGGAAGGGGACGGTCGGGAGGGCCCCCAGTCGTCAATGATTACGGGGCCACTACTAAATATTAGGTTTTCTTTATCTCCTTACAGGAGTCAAACCTATAATTTATTAGTGGCCCCTCCATCATTGACGAACATGCCTGATTTCTAAGACTGGAGGGGGACATTCGTAATCATATCATAACTCTAGAAAAAGCAGATAATAAAAACAACCACATAGTATTCTTACTTTGAAAATATATTTAAATAACGGCGTAGCCGAACAAATACAAGAAAAAGGGGGTTCAGGCAGGTGCGTGCTTCAAAGAAGCCTGCCTGACAAAAAATTGGTTTACCCTGAAGATTCTGAACACAGATCTGTAGTTACAAAGGCACCCCACTCAACGAGGGGTGACAAAAAATAACAAGTTATAAGTTTACATGTGCACATAATAAACCCCAACATAAACTTGGAGATAAATTGCAAAGGAACTCCAATAATCTAAAACTAAATTGCTTTCGCAGCTAAACTACTCTAACAACACCGTTGTTTTGTACTTAACATTGTACTAGCACAATTTCTCACTGAGAAATTTTCATAACACATTTTAACCTTAAATTGTATCACAGCTCTCATACTCCGGCGGGGTCTAGGGTGTCCTGTGTCAACTGACTGCACCCCCCCCCCCCCCCCTTTCCCATGAAAGTAAACAAAAGTCACTGCAGGGCCACCTAGACCCTCTGCCTTAAAGCTATACATGGTAAGGAAGGTTTGTCTAGAGCAACTGACAAGTATCTAGACAGAAACGTATGATTAGACGCCCACAACTGCGTGGACGCTATGTCTTCAACTGAAAATTTTTTCAGGAAACGTAAAGAGGCTGCCCATTTGCGTAAATCGTGGGCCCGACCCACAACGCCGGGATTACTTTCTTTAATGACTTCTACCAGAAGAGAGGCTAATCGCCGTTTAAGTAAGCGTTTTACCCGTACTTGCTACCCATAAAGCACCTTGGGGGTTGTGAGGAGCTATTCTCAAATATTTGGTTAGAGCTTGTACTGGACATAAATTATGATGCACCTTTCCCCTTTTTAACGCCGGCACCGTGAACTCAGAAAACACGTGTGCACTATGCTCATTCTTGGCTACAAAACCTGGGGAGGGTGCAATGGAAATACATTCATTAAGTCTACCAAACCTAAGACAATTAGGTGTGTTGCTCATCGCCGTCAGCCTCAGACACTCTCTTTCCGGTGGCTAAAGCCAAAAGGAAAACCGCCTTTTTTAAGAGTAATGCAAAGTCTGCAGTATTTTGGTACAGACGAGAGTGAAGCAAAGACAAAGCTTTGTCCAGAGACCAAGTAGGCATGAGCTGACGGGGAGGTGGACGGAGTTTAAAACATGCTCTCATAAAACCTGTTTCCTCCGCTACCGGTATGGAAAGACCTGTAAGGTCTAAAAAGGGCACTCTAATCGCAGTTAAGTGATTTTTTTAATGTTACCACAGATAAACGTTTCTGCTCAAACAGATAATTTAAATAATTAAAAACTAATGCCACTGAGGGTACAGTTTGTTCTGTCCTAACGATCCAAGAAGTAAAGGCTTGCCAATGTGATTGATACTGTCGTTTTGTAGACTGAGTATATTGATTAAGTAATTTATTTGTCACATCTCTACCGTATGGTGCTAGCCACTTGGCCTCCTGAATGTCCATAATGCAAAAGTCAGCGAGGTCGCGAGGTTGCCAATCGCGTCTAAGTGGAAATACCCGACCGGAGCGATACCGGGTCCGGGCACCACATTTTCAATTGCTGGTACCACAACTGCGCCGGCCACAGTGGCGCGATTAGCGAGACTAAGCCTCGATAATCTCGTAGTTTGTTCACTACGTGGCACATTAGTGACGCATCTGGCGGCGGAAACAGATAGATGGAGCTCCATCTGTTCCAGTCTGTCACTAGGGCGTCTGGCCCCCATGCCGGCGTTTTTCGCCCGGCGGGTGAGGTATAGATGGAGTTTGTGAGTCTCCTCGGACGCAAAAAGATCCACTTGTGGATGGGAGAGCTCTGCAATCATTAGGTTGAAAATGGGTTTGCTTGAGCTCCCATTCTACTGTCGTGCTTTGTCGCCGGGATAGAGCGTCTGCCCAGACGTTCGCTACGCCTGGGAGATAAGAAGCGTGCAGATAAATATCTAGACTGTTGGCTAAGCAAAAATATCTTCTGACACGTTTAGCAACTTCCTTGACCTCGTTGACCCTTGTTTCTGAATACAGTGGACTGCATTCAGATTGTCCATTCTGAAGGCCACCGACTTGTCCCGTACGCCGGGCCGTGAGCCTGAAGGAAATATAAGGGGACTAGTAATTCTTTGACATTGATGTGCGAGATTTCTAAGTGGGACCAAAGCCCCTGACCCTGGTGCCCCTGATTTGACTGAAATCCCCAACCTATTGTGTCTGACGCATCCGTGTCTACCCATACCGTTGGTGGAGGAGAGGTCCATGACATTATTGAGTGCAATGTTTCCCTCTTCGCCCAGACCGCTAGCAAGGTGTGGATTAATTTCGGGATGGGCCATAATTTTCCCGCCGGTAAGAGCGGGAAATATTTGTTGCCTTCTAATATTAATCGTTTTACTTTCAACCGGCCCAACTTGACAGTTAGTTGAATCCAGTTGAGAGAGCCGACCAGAGACTCCCAGACCCTTCGTGTCGTAGTCAGACTGTGAAGAAACCTGAACAGTTTCCTGCGAAACCTGTTGCGATTGTCCACACTCTGACTCAGAGTGAGAGCGGCGGTGTCCCAGACCAGCCCTATCCACTGAATTACTCGTGAGGGAACAAGGTTTGACTTTACCAGATTTACCTTGAAGCCTAGAGTTTTGACATGATTTAAAATGATATTGACATGTTTTATGCATAATTGTTGTGTCTCTGCCACCACCAGCCAGTCGTCCAGATACCACAACACTCTGATCCCTTGTTTTAACAATGGCATCAGGGCTTGCCGGACTAGTTTTGTGAATAATCGAGGTGCTAGGTTCAAACCGAACGGCATCCTCTGAAAAACAAAATTTTGGTGCCTGATCCGTAAGGCCAAAAACCTTTGAAATCTTTTGTTGACCGATACGTGCCAATAGGCGTCTGTCAGGTCTAGTGAACACATCCAACCTCCCGGCGGAAGTGTTAGCCTGATTTGGTGTACTGTTAACATTCTGAAAGATTCGTTGTGAATGTGAAGATTCAGATAAGATAGGTCTACGACCGGCCTCATCTGAACACTGTCCCTTTTGGGAACCAAAAATAGTTTGGACGTGAATACAGGGTAATTTGGGGGGACCGGGATGATGACATTCTTGGCAATCATTTCCTGGGCTAGTGACTCCACCTCTAAAGAAACAAATTTGGCCGTTGTCGGCTGACGTAATCGAGGTCGCCGGAGCCACTGCCAAGTGATGCCTTTGCGTGCCACCATCCGTGCCCAAGTGTTTAATGGCCATGCTTGGTGACACGTTCGGAACGACCCAGTTAGCAGACAAGGGTTCGCCGGCTGTACTACCCTCGGTTCCTCCGGCCTTAAGGTAGGCGCCGGGAGTGAGAGAGACTTTAGTTTTTTGATGGTGGGGTTGGTGCTGGCCGCTTCGCCGGCTGGCTGGTGTTGGTCGAAGACTGGCCCTGACCTGGTTTATTTTGGCCGCGTCCTCTCTGACCTGAAAACCTATTCTGTCTATGCCTGTACTTACCCTGGGGGGAGTGGGAGGACTTAGGCGGAAGAAAAGGTTTAGATCCCCCTGGCTGGGCTTTAGTAGTAGGCCTGGGTTTGGGGAAGTTAAATGCAGGTTTCTTAGAAGGGGTGGGACTGTGCTTAACGGCCTGTGCCATATTGAACACCGTTCGCCATACTTCAGGGGACATTAAAGATGGGGTAAGTACTGGTGACATCACCACCTGGTTAGCAATGCGCTCAGGTAGCTTGCGAACTAACGACATCCTAAGATCTTGTCGTGCTCGCACCGCCTCAAGCAAGGCGGTGCGTATGTCACCTAAGGATTGGATTGACGACTGAAGAATCAGTCGCCGGGATAACTCAACCGATCTTCGAGCATCCGCGTCTGCGATTGCCTGAGTAGACCGTAGTAAAGACTTAGCCACCTGCTGAGATACTATGTACTGTGAAAACAGGCGAAAAGCTTTTCCTCATAGCCTAAATTCTCTGTCTAGGTGAGTAGGGGTAGGGGTAGTGAACGGGTCCTTCAGTTCACAAAGATTAATCTTAGGGGCAGCTAGGAATGCAAACAAAGCCGCCGGGACTCCGCCGGCAGAACCCACCGGCATGGAAAACCATGAATGTGTGTCCTGAGGGATCTGGTGGGAAGATTTAGAAGTGAAAGTGGTTGCAAAGTTTTGAGCCTCTACCTCCCAATCCACCCAAGGTCCTGGACCCAACTGTCCCACCTTCAAAACTGGATTAGCCTGCGTCGTCTGTGACGGTCCGTAAATCTAGTTCAGGAGTAAGAGCTGACAGAGTCTTAATATCATTAAACCCATCCAGCTTAGACCAGTCTGAAAATAGTTTTAAAGCTGAGGCAGGGGGTAAAGCAGGCTTAGAAGCATACACAAAATAATCCTGGTGATAATAACTAGGTATAGCCTTAATGTTTACGTCCAGAACATTACCTAAGGCATCCATGGCCCTTAATTTCTTTGACTTGTTGCCCTGGATAAACCACTCACGCGGTACTGGGAGTTCCCCTGACAAGGTAGGTTGGGCAAGCTCTGGTTTAGAGGGGTTCAAAAGAACCCATGACTCATCTGGCCCATAAAGCAGGGGCATAGCTACCTTTCTAAGAGGTGCTTTGTCTAGAGGGGTGGATTAACATCCGTTATGACCCTGACATTTGAAGTTGTCAATGCCGCCGTGGCAGGCTTAGTGCTCCTTGCAGGTGACAGAGTAGGAGGGTTAGGAATCTTTGATAAATCAATTGACGTCATCAGAGGCCGTACCGTAGAGCTTGTCGAGGGAGCCCCCAAGTCCATTGTGGGGTTTTCTTGTTGCTGACCAAAAAATTTAGATAAAGCATGAGTAAGCAACCCATCAATTTCTTGTGCTGTAACAAACTGGTTAGATGAAGAACTTATAGGAGAATCATTATTATCTCTTGCGGCGTCCAAGCCTGAGCCTGACCCTTGTCCTTCCAAATCCGAAATTATTGAAACTTCGTCTTTTTCCTCCCGATCCTCCTGAGAAGACCCCGCCGAGGCAGGGGTACCTTGTTTCCAAGATAAGTCTGGGATAGAGGATGGGGTCGCCGCGTCCCTGTGGACGTCGGCTACTGTGTGACTCGTATGAGTCGGACGTGGGTGGTCAGACCGTGGTTGGGCAAACCGCCAAACACCAAGGCCCTGGCCTACGCTCTCTTGAGAGTCTGAAACATTCTCAATTATTGACCCTCCTGAACTTTCCATTTCCAGGGTTAAAATATTAATTGGCAACTCCTCTTTAGGGACAGGCGCTGCACTGGACTCAGAGGCCCTAACACAAACTCTGACAGCTGTAGAGGTACGATGAGATGCACTAGAATTAGGGGAATGTCGAGAGGACTTCCGATGTGAATCCTTTTTGAGGATTTATGGCTGCGGTGTGACCGCGAACTAGTCTTAGATCTGGAAGAATCTCCGCCGTGACCACTGGTGGAATCTTCCGTCTTACTCTTCTTACTCTCCGGCGAAGAGGCCCGACTAGAAGACTGTTGTCTGAGAGGTGACCTTGACCTAGATCTCGCCCGCGACGAGGAGGCGGATGCCGGGGGTGTAGGCTCTCTCGGGCGTTTAGTTGTAGTCGCAGACGATACAGGACCCTGACTAGTCTCCGTCGGCTTAACACTCGTGACTCTAGAGGAACGTTTAGGGGGAGGGTGTTCTGACAGCAATCTATCCCAAAGTGGGACGTTGTCACATTGAAGTGACTTATGCGCGACAATGGTAGTGTAGGCCGACATCTGTTGTCGAACCTCTCTCAACGCTACCGCCGCGGTCTTATCATTATCACAAAGGACTTTAACAGCTAATTGAGAGCAAAAGGAACAATTATGCATCACCCAGAGACCCCTTGAACGGTCCTAGACATTTAACACACCTTATGCAAAGGGTGTGTGCAAAATAGGGATACCAGCACAAGTAGGGGTAATGCACAGGGCAAAAACTGGGGCCACGGTAGCCATGACAGAGACTGGTGGGTGAAAACTACCGCCGGGTCTGTATTGGTCCGCCGGAGCTCAGCTCTGGAAAAAACAAGAAAATTTCCAGGAATTAATGCTCATAAGGGTAATCCAACATGATCGCACACCAGTGTTAATAACCCGCCGGGTAACGAGATGCAAAGACACAACTAACACATCTCGCTACGCGGCGGGTGTAAAGTCTAAACAAATCTTTTGCTAAAGAAAGTGAAGAATACCCTCTGATATAATGGTCCAGCATGGCAATTATAGTCTCTCGGAGGAGGTGACTGTCTCAAGATTCAATTTTGTAACAAAGCAACCCCCTAAAAAGACGCCGGCCCTTGAATTATTATAGTAGAATAGCCCAGGGCAGGATGATACGAGATCTAATGTTTAACGAATTGTCCCAAAAGATCGCCGTAAGATCGAAGGCGGCGATACCTGATAGTATCACTAAATTAAATAGGTTAAAATGAATTTTGTAAAATTCCTTAGTTCCTCCACCTAGGAGCACCCGCCGGGTGTGAGAATCGATATTTAACCTAATTGAACCTTCAATCGCTGTAAATAGTAAAGGCAGCGATACACAGAGTATCACTATAATGGATCGGTTAACTAACTGGAAGACCTAAGTCGTTCATCTCACCCTACCAGGTGCACCCGCCGGGTGAGAAGTTTTAAAAGTTAACCCCATAAGTTCCTGTCCCCGCTTCTTTGTAAAAGATCGCCGGGGAGGAAAGCCTAAACAACAGCTAGGTTTTTCATGTGGTTGTCGTAAAACCAGGTAGAAAAAACTCCTAAAACGTATGTCCACAAGGACGCCGTTTTATATGGATGGGTACAGCCATCCCGCCGGGAATCAAAGGGGGCCTGAAACCAGGCACCCACAGAGACGCAGTCCTGGAGAGCCACAGACACCCCCCCCGCCGGGGATACAAGCCAGTGTTAACAACCACGTGTGGCCCAACACTGCTCTCGGCCAGGATTTTTTCACGGTGAAACCGAGAAAAAACCCGCCGGAAGGAAACCCACCCTGAACAGATACCATCTGAACAACACACGACACGAGGATAGCCATGCACGGCTAACCCAAGGTCACACCATAATCCGTGGAATTAGCCAATACACAACTAAACCAGGAAACAATTATAGTCCGAGGAATTAGCCAATACACAACTAAAACCCGGATACACATGACACAGTAGGGCATATTTATAAATAATAAATAATAACACTAGTACATGTGGCAAAGCTACGAGCGGCTGGCTAGGCCTAGGCAGACGGCATAATAACAGTTGAAATATACACACACACTGGAAATATCACAACAGGAACCACCGCCAACACACCACCGTAGCAACAACTTCCAACCCAGGGAAGACTGACTCGGGACCCAGAAAAAACTTCACTAAGTGAAGAAAAATACGCTGGGAACGTCAGAAAACACAGCTTACCTCATCAGAAAGATAAAAGGCAGCAATAATTAACGCGTAGTGAAAGCCGCCTGCATCACAAACTAACTCAACTGTGAAAAAGTTCACATGTCCACAACGTGACCACGAGGGTACATCCGAAATAGATGCCCCATACACTCGACCCAAAATACACTGCACTGCGGGCAACCAGCCCAGGACACTCCTGCTACGCCTATCCTAACCTTACTCGATACATCCCGGAGTAAACAAATGAGAAAAACTCACTAGGGACGCAACGAATGCGGAACCAGCGGAGCGTGGGGAGGCACGTCCGGGCGGGCTGAGCGCAGAGCAGAGAAGGAAGAATGACGCCTGAATCAGCGTCTGGTCAGAAATCCACACAAGTACATCCACGATATGATGGAAAGCTTATTGGATAGTTATTCTTATTTTCTTTTTGTTTTTATTTTTTACGAAGTTTTTTCGTAGTGAGAACCCAATTCATAATGACTGAAGACATGAGTGAGGTCGCGTGCGCTCATGATGAAGGCTCCTCAGTTTTTAAATGCTCTGCGCGGTAGATTCAAAACTACGGCGGATTAGTGTTTGAAGAGGATGCCTTATGTAATAGGCATGTTCGTCAATGATGGAGGGGCCACTAATAAATTCAGTTGGATGGTAATTTTATATGCTTGTGATTTTGTTTGTTGTTCTGATGTAGGTTCCTAGGGCTGATGCGATGACATGTTTACTGTGCTGTGGTAGGTCTCCTCCACCTAGGATATGCTTGATGTTGAATGTTCCTCCTTGTTGGGTTACTACACTTCTGAGGTGGGTGCGGGCACCGTAATGTCTGTGGCAGTGGAGTAGATAATGCTCCACTGTCTCAGGTGTGAGGCAGTACGGACAATTTTCATTTGCTTGCAGTCCCATCCTGTACATATGCCCTCCCAGTCTGGTGTGTCCTGTTCTGAGGCGGAGAGCCGCGGTGTTTAAGGCTTTGTTCTTGTAGATGGAGTGTTTCCACACTGACCACTCTGACTTGATGTTACTGTATTGTGTGCCAGCTATGGTTATTTTCCACTCTTCCTTGAAGTCTTGGAGGACGTCTTCTCTGAGGATGTTTGTCCGGTCGGTTGTGGTGTAGGGTATGACTGTTGTTAGGTGGAAGGAGTGCATCCCCTTGGCTAGTCCATCCACTATTTCATTATGGAGGATGTCAATGTGGCTGGGTACCCATTGGAGGGATATTGTATATCCTTGAGAGTGGAGGGTGGTGAGGAGTTGGATCATAGGGTATACTATTTCCTTGTTTGTCTTGGTGTTATAGTTGATGGCTTGTATGGCACTTTTGGAGTCACAGCAAATGGTGTAGGCACTTACTGGGAGGGTGTTGATGATCTCAAGTGCATGGAGGAGTCCATAGAGCTCTGCTATAAACACTGTGGTTTGTTTGGGTAGCTTCCATCCCATGGTAAGGTGAAATTTTGGGATCCATAATGCTGAAGACACAGATTTGCTGTTGTTATTACTGGTACTGATGCGTGATCCATCTGTGTATACGTGGGTGGAATTTTGGTGCTGGGTGTGGAGGACTTCGAGGAACTCTTGCCCCCCATTCCTTTCCTCTTCTACTCCCCCTGGTACTATGGCTTGTTATTCCATAACAATAGGCTACCGTATATAAAATTATTTATTTTCTGGTTAACATTACGGACAATATAAAGATGATGTAATTAAATTCATACATCGATTTTATCGTGGCCTACAGGTTTCTTATACCATGTATTTCATTCCTATATGTGTCTAAATGCGCGTAAAAATGTATTACTGATCCTGAAAAAACAAAATATCCTCTATATCGCCTACGTCGCAAGAGGCGGGTGGCTTTGTTTACATCTGCCGCGAAGAAGAAGAAGAAGAAGAAGCGTTGGGGAAAATTTGGTTTTTGCCCCCTACTGTTTAAATATATGACGATTTCAATAAATCTTGGGGGGTGAGGTTATTTTGTATCCAACGGCAAACGGTTATGGCCAAATAGTTATTTTTCGCGAGTGAAGGGACGTGTTTTTAGATTGTTGTTTAATGGGTAAATATGCATTTACGCCTATTTTCACACATCAAAATCATCAAAACACCCTTACACAACTCTAAACTACATAAAAACAATCGAAACGATTTTTTAGCAATTTAATTACATCATCTTTAAATTGACCAACATTACTTATAATATGAATTTTAATTGTGTGATAATAGATTTGCCAAGAAATATTAAATACAACATAAATAATATACGTATTGATCATACTAAACGTATCTAAGCAAGAAAAGCAAAGGAAACACGAGATGGAAGATTAATAGATGGAATCTAAAAAGTGAAAGATGGGTAGAATACAGAGGTTACCTGGAAGAAATAGGGGAAAGAAGAGAGGGGAGCGTAGAGGAAATGGACGGAGAGTTGATGATGGACATAAATAGAGCGGCAGAAAGGAGTATAGGAAGAATAAGAAGATGGACAGGAAAAAGAAAACAAAAACCATGGTGGAATGGGGAAATAAAACAAGCAAGAAGTGAAAGAAGGGATGCGAACAGAGAAAGGAGAAGGATGATAGAGAGAAATAGGAGGGAAGGCGGAGAGAGGGAACGAGAAGAAAGACAAGCGGTACGGGCATACGAGGAGAAAAGGAAGAAGGTAAAAATACTAATACAAGAGGCAATGATAAAACACGAGAAAGAAGAAGTAGAAAATATCAGAAGCAAGGGGAAAGAGGGCCAAAAGGAGTGGTATAGGATGTTAAGAGGTGAGACCGGTAGAGAGGAAGAAAGCGTGGAACTAATAGTGGGAGATAGAATAATAAAGACAGAAGAAGAAATAAAGATTGAAATAAAGCGATACTGGGAGGAAATAGGGGGAGTAAATGAACAAGGGGAGGAGAGGGAATGGAACTTGGAAATGAGAGAGAGAAGGCTACCAGAACAGGATAAGATGGAAATGGAAAGGGAGCTCACAATAGAAGAAGTAAGGAGAGGGATCAAAGCACTAAAAAAGGGAAAGGCGACCGGCCCGGATGGGATACCAAATTAAATGTACATAGAGGGGGGGGGGGGGAAAGAAATGGCAAGAAGACTGAAGAAAATGTTTAATGAGGTAATGGGAAATGAGAGAGTACCAGAAAGATGGAATGAAGCGAGAGTAACACTATTGCACAAGGGAGGGTACAAGAGTAAGAAGGAAATGAAAAGCTACAGGCCAGTGACAGTGACAAACACAATAGGGAAACTCTTCGGCGGGATATTGAAGGAAAGGATGAATAGAGCCATAGAGGGAAACGGGCTAATAAGTGATGAGCAAAATGGGTTCAGAAGAGATAGGAGGGGGACAGATAATATCTATATACTAAGCGAAGTGATGGGGAAAATGAAAAGAGAGAAAAAAATGGGTTACTGTGCATTCCTGGATATAGAAAAAGCCTATGATAGAGTAAACAGGGAACTGCTATGAAAAATAATGGCAAGGAGTGGAATACCAGAAAAGTATATAAACATCATAACATCGATGTACCAAGGAACAAAAGCGAAGTACGTGCTAGGAAATATAGAAACGGGATGGGTAGAAAGCAAGAGGGGGGTAAGGCAGGGGTGCGTATTATCGCCGTTATTATTTGCGTTATATATGGAAGAAATGACACAGAGGATAAAAAGAGTTGGGGAGGGGATTCAGATAAACAAAGAAAGACTGGGGGTACTGCTGTTTGCTGACGACGTAGTTCTGATGGCAGAAACGGGAGGAGGGTTGCAGAGACTACTAGAGGAAGCAACGAGATTCGGGGAGGAACTTGAAGTAAGATTTAGTAAAGAAAAGAGCGAGGTGATGAAAATGAATGGAGAGCTTCAAGAAGACGAGGAATGGACACTGGAAGGAAACAGAATGAAGAAGACAAGGGAGTATAAATATCTGGGGGTAACGATCACGGAGAAAGGGTTTGAGAAGGCGAAAAGTGAAAAGGTGGGACAAATGCAACAATGGAATGGGAGACTATGGAGCGCGACAAGGCTAAGAGCGAATAGCTATGAAATAGTGCGAGGGCTGTGGAAAGGATTAGGAGTACCTGCAATAATGTACGGCTTAGAGGCGGTAGAAACAACAGAGGCGGAAACGAAGAAATTAGAAAAGATACAGAATAAAATCGGGAGGACAGGATTGGTGGCAAATAAATACGTAGCTCAAGAAGCAATCCGAGGGGAGATGGGGTGGAGTACGTTTGAGGAAAGGATTGGGAAAGCGAAAGGGAAGTACAAAGTGAGGCTAGAGGGGATGGAGGAAGATAGGTGGCCGGGGATAGATGGGCGAGCGAGCAAAGTAAATGGAACAGATAGTGCAAGAAAAGATTGGGGAGGATAAATATAAAACAGGACCGGGTGGGAGGGGAATTTAGAAAAAGAAATGAGAGAGAGGAGTGGGTCATACTAGAGAATGGGAGGGGATGTGTCAGAGAGATAGAGAAAGGGATAAAGGAGGAGGGGAGAAGAAGATGGAGGGAGGGGGTAGAAAATAAAGCCACGCTGGCATATTATAGAGAGAAGGAAACACCAGCTAGAGAACTGTACTATGATGGGGGATGGGGATCGAAACTCCTATTTAAAGCAAGAACAGGATCGCTAGAAACGAATGAGAGAACAAGGAGCTGGAATGGAGTGGGACCGCACTGCAGTCAATGTGAAATGGGAGGAGACCCAATAGTGGAGGATGTAGAACACATAGTAACCGAATGTACAAGATATAATGAGGAGAGAGAGGAGTTGGAGAGGTACATGAGGAATAGAGTTGGGGAGAGGGGGTGGGAGGAGATTAAGCAGAGGGAAGATAGAGGGGTAGGGGTGCTATTCGGGTTAACACAGAAGATGGAAACACAAGACATGGAGATGTTGGAGAAAATGTGGAGGAAGAGAAATGGGTGAGGAGGGGGGGGGGGGGGGGGGGAGTGGAGGTGAGGGGGGAGGAGGGGAGGAGGAGGAGGGGGAGGGAGAGGAAGTGAGGAGGAAGTGAGGGGGAGGTTTATACAAAAAAAAAAAAAAAAATTCTCTTAAACTATCCTTCTACTCTAAACTTTCCCTCCTACTAACGTTTCTGAGCCAGTACCGATACAAAGGTCAGCCCTGTGGATCTGCACGGTCTGCGGGCGGGTTCTAAAGAAGAAGAAGAAGAAGCTTGCTTCGTTCAAGATCGCTTGAGACAACAGAAACAGAAACAGAGATTCGTCGCTTTGTTTACATCCGAATGTTCAAAGTCCAAAGTCCAATATCGAATAACCTACGTCCCCAACCTGTCGTCATATACACGGACTCGCTGTCATCATTGCATCTCCTCAACTCGCCTCGACCTTCCTCCTACGCTTCCCTGGTATTTCGGATTCAGGGTCTCATTCTCCGCTGTCTTGATCCCCCTTGGATGGTGATCCTGCAGTGGGTGCCTTCCCATGCAGGGATCAGTGGTAATGTCGTGGCGGACCAAGCTGCCTCACTGGCGCACTCCTCAGCTGTGGTGGAGCCCCTCCAGGAAGACCTGCGCACTCATGCCTCTACAGTCCGCCTAGCCTGCAGACACTTGTGGGATGTTGAACTCCGCCTCGCACTGCAGGCAACGACACTTGGGGCTTATCGGGAGGACTCAGCGATTCAACCTTGGGTCAGACACCCCCTTCGCCCATATGATGTCGCTCTCACGAGGATCCGCATTGGCCACACGGCACTCTCTGCCCATCTCCACCGTCTGAACATCATCGGTAGTCCTAATTGCAGGTGGTGCTCTCGGCCTGAGACGATCGTCCATGTCATCGCCCACTGCCCGCGCTTTTACTCCCACCGCCTGCTCCTCCAGGAACGTCTTCGTCATCTGGGGATCCGTGACTTATTGCTTCCGACCATCCTTGGAGGCAGGGGCCTCACCGAGGGAGTACGGGTGCGGGCAGTCCGGCTGGTCTGCACCTATCTGAAGACGACCGGCCTCGTGCATTGCATGTGACGACTTTACTGCCACACAGGAGACAGGGCATTTAACGGACGGGATTCTTCGTCTGCTCGCCCTTAAAAGCCACCAAGAACCAAGAACCAAGAAGTCCAATATCGAACAACTTTCAGCCAGCTTGGAGATGTGTGTTGCTTTAGTTTTCCTATTATTATTTATGGTAGCATTCAAGACTATTGCACGAGTCTTCTTCTTCTTACCTCTGACCGGGTATAGGCTATCCTAGTGTTTACTAGCCTTTAACCCTTTGAAAGGACATTAGCCGGACCACCCCCCCTACCCCACCCCTCCTTCCACCCACCTCCCCCATACCTATCCAACCACGATCCAACTCTGCAAGCTCGCCCCACCACCCAAATCAAACTGCCCCCCACCACCCCGAACAGCACCACAACCCCCAAAACTGCCGAAGGCAACAGGGTCCCAACACCCTGTAGACAACTGTCCACCACACCTCAGATCCACGAGAGCAGCACCACAGAAGATGCCCTTGGAGCAACAGCCCCACTCCCTTTAGAGACAAAAAACTAATCCGGAACAACCCAGCAAATCCCGCCTACTGCAAAAACCAGCCCAATACAAACCCATCCTTCTCATTCCTTAAAATAGCCTTCGCCAATGTAAACTGTCTCTCAAACAAAGTAAACTTTGTAAATGACTTCTGTACCCAACACAGCACTGACATATTCTCAGTCACAGAAACTTGGCTCCAACCCCACATCTCAAATGGCACCATAAAAGTACCCAACTTCACCATCTTCAGAAATGACTGTCAATCCAACAAACCAAAACATGGAGTCTGCACTTATGTCCATAAAGATGTAAAAGCCACATGCCCCTCACCGACTCAACACCCAAACACCATTGCAGTCCTCCTACATCAATACAATCTGCACATTCTAACAGTCTACCGCCCACCCTCCAACACACAAGAAGAGAACATGGCACTAAACAACTACATCCAGGAATTTAGCATAGGGGAAGAACTCCTCATCATTGGTGACCTAAACCTCCCTGCCATAAACTGGGATAATGAGACAACAAATGACCATCTTCCCCACACTGATGCACTTTTCCTTGACACGTTCAACACCCTTGGACTACACCAGTGGGTAAAAGAACCTACCTTCCTAAGCTCGGGAAACACCTTGGACCTGGTGCTAACGTCAGAGGATGACAGGATACTAAATGTGACAACTTACCCTCCATTTCCTCGCTGCGGCCATGCTTTAGTAGGACTCAACTATCTCTTCCAAGCCGACACCACCACCGCCTGCACCCCTCCCACCGAAATCCATGACTGGCCCAAAGGAAACTACAAGAGAATTAGAGAAGCGCTCCGCAGGGTTGACTGGGACTTTGAGATTAACTCGAGGGATGTGGACAACTTCTACGTATACATCACTGACCCTCTCAACAACCTAGCCAGTCAATTCATCTCAGTCAAAAAACTGCCCAAAACTGAAATGCCCCCTCCGTGGACCAAACTACAATCGAAACCTCTGTCCAAGCTCCGCAGTGCCACATGGAGGGAGTACAAGCAACAGAGGTCCATCCATGGCAGAAACTCCCCTCAAGCACTCCAATCCCTCTCCCGCTTTAGGGAGCTCAGTGACATGTACCGCTCACAAAACCTAAATCTCCAGATCTCCTACGAAAAACAGGTAATTCAAAACCGCACAACAAAACCCAAACTCTTCTACTCCTACATAAGGCAAAAAAAATCTGACCGCCCGAAGGTAGGACCATTGACCCTGAATGGCCACCTAACCGACTCTCCCATAGCCATGGCAGAATCCTTTGCTGATGCCTTTGCAAGCGTCTTTCTTAACGTCCACCTCCAAGCTCCCGCACCTCACCAAACATGTCCTGGTTGTCTTGAATCCATACACTTCAACACACAGGAAATTGAAGAAAAACTAAAGCAACTCAAACCAGACAGTGCAATGGGCCCGGACGCCATACACCCCAGACTACTGAAAGAATGTGCCGCCGAACTAGCAGTACCCTTCACCCTACTATTCAACCTCTCAATGACCTCTGAACAACTTCCCTCCCTATGGAAAACCTCCCATATATCTCCAATATACAAGAAAGGACCAAGGACAAACCCCCTGAACTACAGACCCATCAGCCTCACATCTGTAGCATGCAAAACCATGGAGAGAATTGTCACCAAAGAACTCTACAGATTCTTCCATGATCACATGGTCCTCACCAACAACCAGTTTGGGTTTAGGGAGAACAGATCAGTTACCGACCAGCTCCTACTTACCTATAACTACATCACCTACTGGTACGACCGTGGGGAGCTGGTAGACCTAATTCTGTTCGACTTCACGAAGGCCTTCGACAGAGTCCACCACCAAACACTCATTGACAAGTTGCAGAGTATTGGTATTTCAGGTCACTTACTCAACTGGATCATCAGCTTCCTGTGTGGTCGGACCATGAAAGTCCGTGTGAGCGGAACCACAAGCTCTTCAAGACCAGTGCTAAGTGGAGTCCCCCAGGGATCTGTCCTAGGACCCCTACTATTCCTCCTCTTTGTCAATTACATTGGCTCAAGACTGCACAGCAAGTTCAAGATATTCGCTGACGACCTGAAGCTATACCTGCAATCCTCATCCCCGCGCCTAACCCAAGAACAACTTCAGGAGGACATAAACACCCTAGCTGCAACTGCAGCCTCCTGGGGCTTAGAGTTTTCCCCAGGGAAGTGTGCCCACCTACGCTTCACCAGATCACCTGCCCTCAGAACTGACCAGCCCACATACCTTCTTCAAGGTAACCCATAAGACCCTCGCAAGCCCACTCCGATCTAGGTGTAAAAATCTCCACAGACCTAAAGTTCCACCAACATATCCGGGAAACTACCCAGAAAGCAGGAGGAATTGCCTCCACTCTTCTTAAAAGTACAGTGTGCCGAACTCCAGACTTCATGATGAACCTCCTCACCACCGACATCCGCCCCATAATAGAGTTCGGATCCCCTGTCTGGAACCTGGGTTACTCCATGGACCTCAAACGCCTGGAGTCCGTTCAGAGAAGATGGACCAAACAAATACACGGACTGGAAGGTCTTCCCTACAATGAGAGACTACAAAGTCTAAACCTCTTCTCTGTACAGGGCCGACTGATAAGGAGCGACCTCATACTCTGCCACAACATCTTCCATGGCAATTCACCTATCGCACCCACCACCGACCTCTTCACACTAGCACCGAGAGTAGGCACTAGGGGCCACAGGTACAAGATACAGATCCAACATGTATCAGTAGAAGCCCAAAAACGCTTCTTCTCCTGTAGAATAGCAGAGCTCTGGAACTCCCTCTCCGAAGAAACTGCTATGGCCCCAAATACCACTGCCTTCAAGAGACTCCTTGCCCAAACTCTCCCAGAAACCCTCCAAAGCTATATACAATAGCCTAAACAGACCTTCCTCCCTACAAATTTCACATGCCCAACTCCCCACTTCACACCCATATTAAAATAAACAAAGAAATTCCATCATCTTGTAGAACAACACACATGTCATAGACCAACACCAAAAGCAAATACAAGAAGATACAAACAACCAGTTACACAAACATATTACAGTACATATACATCATCACACAATCTAGCTGGAGTATCCGTATACCTGTACTAGGGCCCGGACCCTCTGTAAGTATTGTCATGTGACTCGAGCAGGAGACCGCGGCCCCACGAGGTAAGATAACGAGGTAAGCCTAAGTTGCCTAACCTAACAACCTTACCTAACCTAACCTAACATGGTGATGGGCTGGTCTATCAGAATGAGAGTTGAGCGTTCTCTGCCATACCCATAGCTTACTCCGACTGTTCCTTTTACTTATATATTTTCTAGATCTCAAGTGACGGCGTCTTTTCCGTGGATTGACCTCCCTACTGCCAACCCTGGCAGATTGGGAGCCAAAGCGTCGCATTTTTCCTTTGCCCCTCAACTTTCCCTTTATAATTGCTGAGGGGCACAGGGCCTTGGGTGGGGCTTTTGTTTCCCGGGCGTTTCCGCACCCTCCTCAGCTCCCCGCCTTTGAGTCAAATTGAGTGGCTTCGGTCACCTGGGCATTATTAGTGGTAAGCTGGGAGGGTTCTGTGGGGGCGCTCGGTTATGGCCTTGGCCTTGCTCGGGACCTTGGGGCTGCTCGGCCAGACAGCCTGAGGAACAGCAACAACAACAACCTATCCTAGTATTATAGGTGGGGGCTCCCGCCCCCACACCCCCGCTTTGACTTAGATTTTTGGTGTATTTGTCTGTAGGCTAAAGTGGATAGTTTTCAATTTGTTGATAACTAAAATCCTCCATGCGGACTAGGCCTAGCCTAGCCTAGGCTATAGCCTATGGAGAAAAATATGGCGAATCTATTGGTGCCTATTTTCCCTAATAAATCGTTTCTCATAACGTCGCACTACATACTCCTAGTCCCCCCTGTCCCCTTATTGCACTTAGGCCTTCCAAATTTTGAAACTAGGCCTACTGTAGGCTAGCCTAGGCCTGGCTATTACAGATTAGGCTAGGCCTAGGCTAGCCTTGGTAAGATTAGGAGTAGGCTAGTGGGCGTACCACTAAGTTCCAAATTTTGAAACTAGGCCTACTGTAGGCTAGCCTAGGCTATTACAGATTAGGCTAGGCCTAGGCTAGCCTTTAGGCTACAATATTATGTTCGGAAGCCATTAGCCATACTGTCGTGGGGCTACAATGCAATAAATAATGTTTGCATGCTTTCGGTTAGGCCTAGGCTACTACCGATGCGTTTGCTTTTAGCCTTATAATTTGACCGCTTTTGGGTTGAGGCAACTTGAGGTGAGGCTGGGTTCTAGCAGCTAAGCAGTCCCAGCCAAAGGCCGGTTTCCAGGTTTCTCCTAAATTGCAGGCTCGGTGCTCACTAGCCTATCGCTCACCAAGCAACAATGCACGATAAATCATAAATCTACAGTTATACTACAGTACCCCTATTTTGGATAAGATTAGGAGTAGTGGGCGTACCACTACCAACATACAGCATAACTCATCTATAAAACATTAACCTAACCAAACAACCTAACCTAACCTAGTATTCATGTAGTACTAACTAAGACCCGGGCGGGGAAGAGACATTTGGGCAAGTCTCTTAAAGGTGTAGCCTCTGTTCACCTAGCAGTATAAATAGGAACCTGGTATAAGTGGACGAAGTTGTGACGTCCCATCTGGGGTTGGTGATCGGTTACAAGGTGAGATGGATATCGTACTGGTCAACCTAAGCTACTGGTCAACCTAAGCCTTCGGGTGAGACTGGTACCGTAGTGAGAATGGTACCGTACAGATTAACCCTATGCCTTCGTTTCCAAATGTCGCCAATTGGCTAAAATACAGACTACACACACATCCACAGCCATTCCAACGATACATAAACACTTAACATGCATTTCACACAATACATTCCCAGTTAAGGAGGCGCGATAATAATGAGCTTAGCTCGCATTGCGTGGATTCCCCTTGACGAACAAGTGAGTGAATAACTAGGTTAGGTTAGGTTAGGTTAGGTTAATGTTTGGTTAATGTTTGGTTAATGTTTTATAGAGGAGTTATGCTGTATGTTGGTAGTGGTACACCCACTACTCCTAATCTTACCAAAAATTCACAACCGTCATTCCGAGCAACCATATGTAGTGTTGACATAAAATCATTAGTCAGTTTTAATCCTTGCATGCAGATTGGTTATTTTTTCGCCCTTATTACAGTATCTTGCATCTTAACCCGCAGAGTGCCAGATAATTATTGATCCTATGCATCTGCCAGTGCCAGAGGATTTTTTATTTTTATTTTTTTGGCTAAATCTATCAAGTTGGGTGAGAAAGGAAGGATAATGGTAAAAAAACCACTCCCCTTGTCCATTTTCGCTATAAATCAGGTCCCCGATGGTCCAGAATGTAGCTGAAATTTTCAGAGTAAATCATCGACTTTTATGGTATTGGAACGTATAGGTAGGAGGGTGGTGGGAGGGTGGTTTGGGGGATGGTGGGGGGAAGGTAGAAGCGTAATTGACTTGTGTTACAAATATGAAGCCGATTGGTGAGGTAGTTTCGCCCCCACGGATTTTCCTTTTTTTAATTTTCTTCGTACGGATACGCTGGAAGTGGGTGGTGGGAGGCGGTTGGGGGTGTGGTGGGGGGAAGGCAGAAGGGTAAGGGACTTGTCACACAAATATGGAACCGATTGGTGCAGTCATTTCGCCGCCACAGATTTTCCTTTTTTTTCCTTGTGAGGCGACTGATAGTCAGCGAGTGGGAGGGGGTTGTGTTGGTGGTGGCAAGAAGCCAGAAGGGTAAGGTACATGTGGTAGAAATATGAAAGCCATAGGTGCAGTCGTTTCGCTGCTACAATTTTTTTTCGGCGAGTCAGTATATATACGGACCTGGCACTGGGCGTGACAAGACCCTAGTCCGTATATGTACGGACCTGGCATTCAGCGGGTTAAGCATAATATGGAATGGATACAAAAAATAGTTTTCTAAGCATCAGAGGCGTGTGTGTGTGGGGGGGGGGGGCATCATGAATACAGTTCTGACCAAAGGGGGGCGCGGTGCTTAAAAGGTTAAGAACTAATTTTGTGATAGAGTGGTAAATGAGTGGAACGCACTGCCCTAGTATGTAGTCGATTCCGAATCAATAAGGGAGTTTGAAAGTAATTTTGATAAAGCATGGGGAAGACAAGATTTGAAGTTTGATTATAAAGCAAAAATACAGAATAGTAACAATTTTGCGTCTGCTACCGCCACCGCCAACACCGTGAACGACCGCAGCAGTGCAAGTACTGGTACTGAGCTGGATACACAGGCCTAGTTTGCCTTTTTCCAGAGGATCTACTGTAAGAAACTGTAAGAATATTGCCAGCAGAGGGCAAATATTTAATATCCGAAAAAATTCGCCGTCAAAATAGACGCGAAGTTAACCGCGGCGATCGCCCTATGTAAACATTTTGACCGTATGCCCCGAATCTACGTCCATCCCGAAATATCTTACAATTGCCACATTAATCAAATGAAAGCTCTTTAAATTGTCAACTAAAGGTAGCACCAAGGAACTTGAGAATAGTCTTGATCCCTGTCTTAAAACCTTTCTGTAAATCAAAAGGACTTAGCCTAGAGCAAACTGGCTGTAAATATCCACGCCTATTTCCTGGTGAACTCTTCCCAAATGATAGGAACGTCAGCTCGATTCTTTCATTCATATCGAGTTTTAACAAATAAAGGGGTCAAGATAATTGCTAAGTTCGGTGGCGCTACCTATAGTAAAGTGAAACAGAGGTTCCAAAAACCTACCTCTCACCAGATAGTGTTAAAGTGTAGGCTACAGTATGTATGTCATGTGTGTATCATTCTTATTCTTATTGTTCTTAATATTACTGTAACTATTAATGTGATTCACTGTTTCATAGGATTAAAGTATGTGGTACAGTATCCCCCCCTAATATGAGAACTCAAAATATGCAAAACCGCTACAATGCTAAGTTCATCTTTATGTTAAAGTTCTTTTTTTGCCCCCCAATACAACATTTGTGGTGCTGCTGCTCGACCAAGGATTTTATTTTCAATGTTAAATATGATTACTAAACCCGCATCTACGAAGAGCTAGCAGTCCTCTAACTAATGTACCGATATGTGGCCTTCTTTATGTTGCTTATTTAATATTGTACCAGGTAATGTATCTTTCTTTCAGTATATAAATGTGGTCTGAACTTCTGAGCACCAAGCCTTTGAGGGGTGGCTAACCATCTACATTTTCCCCATTGGTTCTTAACTTCACATTATGCAACACATTTAGCAACCCATAAACTCACATATTAGGATGGAGTACCGTACTGTACCGGTATGTATGTGTGTATTACCGGTATATTTATTGGTATCATTATTACTGTAGCCTAACTAATAATTTGATCCATCATTTCAAAGCGACACGACACGTTGGAAGTGCACCATGGTCCCGGGCTTGCAGTATCTACACCGCCGAGGCCATCGACCCTGCGGAGCCCACCTTCGACAAGATCCTAATAGCCAACCGGGGCGAGATAGCCTGTCGGGTCATACACACGGCTCGCAAGATGGGCATCAAAACCGTCGCCATACACTCCGATGTGGACTCTAATGCTGTGAGTACTCTTGTGTTATATTGACTCTGAAGGACTTTAACCGGTGTCACACAAGTGCTTTTTCCGTCAATATTTTGGAGTAATTCTCGTCTAGTAACTTCATAATTATTCTTCTAGTAGTCGTAAACCACCCAACCTATTCTACTTGCAGTCTAGTTCCTGATACTGTACCAGTCTAGTTCTTGACCCAAGATAGTGCAAGAAAAAACTTGAGTATAATCCTGTGTAGCGGGGAGATCTGTACTTATATCTCAATAATTTGGTAATGTTACAATATATTTTTACATATACATTCATAAATACAGTAGTTCACTAATATATATACTATATTAGGTTAGGTTAGGTTGAAGATATTGTTCAATGTTTCTTAGTAAATAGGCATCTCAAAAACAGTTCTCCCTGCTACACAGGATCTTACCAAAACTTGCTCTTAGACAATTGCCAGAAAAGTGCTTGTGTGACAGCGCCTATATTCTCAGTGGACAAACAGCTCAACTGATCGGGTACATGGTGGTATGGGCGGTTTGATGACCACGTAATAGTTTAAATAAATCTGGTTTGCCAGTTTTCAATTGTGTACATGTTGGCAAGCTTGCTATAAGCTTCATAACCCATCAGTCAGAATGTCACCCCTACTTTAATATAGCATGATCTCTTAGGCCTTGTAAATATTGTAGATCATAGACATTATTAGGAACAGTGTAGTGTGGTGACTTAGCTGGTAGTATATCACAAGCAATTTTTCCTTGAACTTTTATCAACAACTTTGTTCTTGCAGCTTATGTGTTAATCTTAAAGTGAGGATCCCATCATTCACATTCTGTGGCCAATGTGTTTGTCAGAGATTGTATATTTTTGGTAAATGTATCGGTTCATTGACCAGTTATACTTTCCAGCATCACATCAAGGTGGTTGACAATATAGCCCCCGGGGGTGCCACCAAGAATGTACGACCCTGTACAGTAGTTGGGATCAGTGTTCTGCTCCCAACAGTTTCATATGGTCCCTGGAGGTGGTAATGTGGTGCTGGAGCCAGGGACTCCCACATAACACAGTACCGTACAGTAGTCCATTTCAACCAGTAGATTATTTCAACCAGTAAACCATTTTGGTCAGTAGATTATTTCAACCGGTAGACCAAGTTGCCTACTGTAATGCACAGTAGACTCTTATTACGGTGCTGTCTTATTGTAGCACTGTTAACTCTTTCACGCTTTTATGACGCAGAGGTTGCCAGATTAGCAATAAGAAATAGAGTTCTCTCACTCTTATAATTACCTCTCCAAAATTTGTTTTCTGCCCACAGCTAACTCAAAGACAACTGCAGAGGTTGAAGTAACTTAACTAAAGGTTTCTAAATACCCCTGATGGTAACAAAGGCTTTAAAGTATCCCTAGTAGGCTCAAAATCGCGTCATAAGCGTGAAAGGGTTAAGGCTGATGTGGTTGTAGATACTGCAGGGGGACTTGGTACAGTCTTACTGAGGGACAGTTAACATTATGCCAAACATCAGCCACAGTGGTGACATGTTAGGGTAGTGACAGGCACAACTTTATTGTACTACACTCCAACTGCTGAACGACATCCCCGTCTGAGCTGTTACAATGTATGTGATGGAATATTATGCTAAACCATTGTATGTACGGTATATACAGTTGACCACATAAGTTCTGTTTCTCTCCATGATCTTATCTATGGAAATATAATGCACATGATTGAATTACGACTGTAGTTTCTTGTGCAGTGGTTAACTCGTCTGATTATTCAACTGATAATCAAAACAAACCACACTTGCAATTCATTCATGCTAATTTTACTTTCATACATAAGATCACGATGAGGAAGAAAACTTATGTGGCCAGCTGTACATAGACCATATCAACCAGTAGATATAAACCATGCTAACTCACTCAATGGACCATAGCCTACATATCAAGACCCAAATGACCCGTGCATCTTCCTCGGCTGCCTCACGTCAAGCTGGCGGACGAGGCGATCTGTGTGGGCACGGCCCAAGCTCGGGACTCTTACCTACGCATGGACCGCATCATCCAGGCCATACAGGACTCTGGTGCTCAGGTCTGTTGATGCTTGCTATCCTTTATATTCCCAGGCTATAGGCCGTGTTTTATAACTGACGGTAAATTTCTATGACCCTTTCTTGATTACTCGGTTATTACAAAGATTT